>JAYMSP010001513.1:0-31358 GCA_036897095.1 Plantago elongata | reverse complement strand
TAAAACAACCTCTAATAATTCAATTTTATTAATTTCAACTTCTAAACACTATTATAATATATTAAATATATTTGTAGCAAATTAAAAAAAATATTTTTTTTTAAATTTTAAACCTTAAAAAAATTATAAAACGACTTAAAACAATGCAATTTCATTAATTTCAACATCTAAACACTCTTATAATATAAATAATATGTAAATAAAAATTAAAAAAAATTAAAAAAATTGATGACGTGGTGACGACGACGCAACGACGACGCGTCGTCGTTCACGACGACGCGCCGTCGTCCGTCACCATTGGAAATGGTCTAAAGACTCTACTAGTTGTATTAAGCCTATTCCGGCTTAATGCAAATCTATTTTCTAAAAAAAAAATCATGAAAGTATTATGGTCTTTAATAATTCTAATTTGCACTTTACTTGGGCTATTTGTCCTCGTTAATTTTTAGATATAATAATTAAAGACTCTACTAGATGTATTATATTTATTCCGACTAATGTAAATATGTTTATTTTTTTTTTAAATCACGAAAAGGCAAGAAGCATGATTAGTTAGTTGCACTTGACGACAAAGGACCACCAAACGACAGTTTATCTAGAATATAAACGTGACATTTTAATTGCAAAATTCGATCGGATTAAGCTATGATTGTGAGTACAATTAGAGGAACCGATAAATGGAAAAAAGTTAACTATCAGGCAAACAGTTTTACATGGAGGATCCAACTTTGGTTTCTTCTACTTCGCACACTATTAGAGAGAAAATTATATTATATGATTTCGATCGCTAACATATTATACTTGTAACTTCAACTTTCTTATCACTCGATCATCTTATAACTTTCAAATAAATTTATATTTTTAGGATGCTTTATTTCTAGAACAGGAAATATTGCACCCGCTATTCAAATCATCAAGAAATCGTAGCAGTATGTTTTCCTTCTCAAATTCATCCGGGAACTTTATATTATTATTGAACTTATGAAACTCAAAAGGAACTGAAAATTAACTTTACAGGAATTCTGTGTGATATTTTGTAGTGAGAGTGATTGATGGCAAGCACGTGATCTCCTTTCCGCGCATGCAAAAAAAGGAGTACTATGTATGAGAAAGAAGAATACCAATATATATTGGGTGATAATTAATAATACTAGCATAAAATTCCCCAACATTTAAAAAATTCAGAGATACCCTTTAATTTTTATTAATGTTTATCTAACTTTTCATATTATATTTTTATATTATATATTTATATAGAACCGTATAACTTTTAGTATGTATTGTCTAATTTTTACACATATTGTCTAGTTGTAATTATAATGCCTAGTTTTATGTTTTTGTTTAATTTTATTATTTGTACAAAGAATTTATTCGGTCTATTTTGCCTAATTTTTATATTATATTGCCTAGTTTATAAAATGAATTCTCTAGTTTTTACATGATATTAAATTTACATTATATTTTCTAGTTTTTACATCATATTGTTTAGTTTTTATTTAACCCGTTTTTAATGAATCCGAGTCAAAAGATTCGTGAAAAATCATCTAAATTCAAGTTGCAAAAAAAGGTATAATTGTCTAGTATTACCATGAAGAGGACTTTCGGACTCTCTAAAATGTAAGGATCTCTTGCAAAACGGACTCATTAATAAAATAATCATGACAAACATATTAATATATTACGTGCTAAAATTATATTTATAATGATAAAATATGTAATTCGTATAAAAATGATAGTGTTTATTACTTATTGAGTGAATATTAACTTCATTTTAATAATGTATGAATTTTTATGTAATATTTAAAAATGACAGATGTATAATAATATGAATAATAATAAATTAGGATCAAGAAAATAACCAAAAAGTATAGGAGTATGTACAATACAATCCCAAGGTATCACCGGCCATTGATTTCGTAGCTGAATAGTCTCCGCCGGAAAACGAATATTACGACTACCAGTAATACTGGTATTGTACTTTTTAAATATAAAAGTATTTCATTTTGATATTCAGCAAATAAATAAATAGGCCGACTTTTAAAATTGTTATCATGCGCACTAGGTGTTGCCTTTTCTGGATAGTTGGTCCGGAATTAAGGAACCATTTCCAGACTTTTATTTCTATAAACTTTCAAAGTGATCAATATGGTCCCCCTTTTGCTGCATTTTACTATATTCCCCCTCTATGTGTAAATCTATCGCTGCATATTGAATATTGAATATTCTATCATAATTTTTTGGGTTTATCAATGAAGTGTTATCCGGAGGAAATCATTTGTGGATGTTTCCTTCATCTTTAAATAGTTCAATTGTTTCTAGAAAGAAGTAATAGGGTAACGCCCGTAAATTTTCAAGTAGATGCTTGATCATTTGAAGAGGTTATTGTTACTTATGAATTGGTCTTCTTATAATATCTTAACCCTATCATACCAACACACTTATACATGCACCGGAATATATATGAGTTCATCACTTATCTAAAAATTGCACAAAAGCAAGCTACGTAGATTCCTGAAAATAAATATGGGTGTTAATGGTATGAGTAACATTCTCAATTCATTATAAGAAATGTACAATGTCATTCGTATTTTACTAGTCGTCCAGTGACTGGTGGGTTTTGGGTTGGTTAGTCCCGCATGACAAGCCTTGATCTAAATTGTGACGGTCGTAGCGTTAAATCAACAGGAGTGCAAGTCATGATCTAACTTGTGCCCTTGTCGATTTTCTCAGGTTGATTATTGTGTGTGACCGCAAGCTATTGGAATAGGACGAAACTTGTCCAAATTAATTGAACTAATTATCTTATGGCAATAAATTAACTTTGAAACGTGTTTAATCATGCAACTGTATATCATATCATTATATGTCATGTACTGCTATTTGCGAAAGAAAGTTGGAAATGGTGATAGTTTTGTTTTGAATAGGTCAAAAATTTAATTAATAATAATTAAAAGACACAAGAAATACTCAATACGAATAACTACAACGAAAATAGACACATATCATTTAAATATAGATCAAGTTTCAAACTATACTATAAAGTTATTCCAACCAGTTAGAACTACACTATAAACATAGATCAAAAATCCATATCTCTACGCCAGTAAAATACTTAACCACCAGGATATACTCAACCATGCATGTCGAGTAGCTATGATGTAACCCCTCCTGACTTTATCATCAAAACTAAGGTCATCTTTGTTATACTGCTGGAGCGGACATCTCTCTACTCAATTGAAAATGGCCACCGTTAAATCTTCAACTCACGAACAGTTTTATACTAGGATACAATCCACCATTAATTTAACAGATAATTTGATAATGTTTATGTTACTGATGTCCGCACTTTGATGCATGCTAGTTTGGTATACACCTCCATCAACCCTCACGACACTAAAGTTAGTTTCTCGGTAGCATCTGAAAATGACCAACACAATAAGGTGGTGCCGAAACACTATGAATCCATTCCGGACCCATTCTTAATCACATTTCTCCACTTTATACCATCTTTCAAGTCACTTGACAAGTAATTTAAGATGTGATTAATGATCTCTCAAGGTATTAAAATTAGATCACCGTAGCCTAATTAGTTGAGTTAAACATTGTATATCATAAAAATACACATTATTTTGTAAACTTGTGTTTAGAATTAATCAATATTAAATAAATGTGGAAGCACTCATATATTGTATGTGAAGTACAGTATGAAGACAAGTCATAAAACAGGTTTAGATAATAATTTTGATAAACCATGGTACACAAGAGCGTTGTTAGGCATATTAATTCGACGTGGTCCACGTAGTAATAATTTGTATGTCTATAAGTCCTCTGTTTGTGAGTAGTCCAAGTAACATTCGTCGAGCCGCTAGATATAGATATTCATTAACTCAACACACACGTTCCGAGTATGAGTGTCACAGCATATTCAATTGTTTCAAACATAAGTAAAAAAGTCTCAATCATAAGGTTATTAAATTTCATGTTTAGACACATTTGTCCATTTTATCTTGAATTAAATGTTGTTTCATATTGTTACGTTAGTACTTCACAATCACATAAACTCAATTTCATGTTATAAGTACTTTTATATCTATTAACATGCGAGATTATTATTTACTCTTTACCATCTAAAGTTTAACATATCTAGTATTGTTTTTCGAGCCGAGTCGAGTATTTTGATACTCAAGCTCGAACTCAAATATAACCGAGCCAAACTACTCGTTAACAAAATAAGTAGAAAAACGAGCTCGAGCAACATGTAACGAGCTCGAGTCTAAATTCGAGAAAATATGAGTATTAACAAGACTTATCGAGCTTTAACAAGTTTTATCTATATAAATATTAAAAATATGTATACAAAATTATAATTTATTAAAATATGTAATTACTCTTAACGAGCTTTATCGAGTCGAGCTCAGTTTGATAATGAAACGAGTATACTCTGGGCTCAAGCTCAACTCGAAATAGCTTATCAAGAGTCTTCGAGAAGGTTCGGCTCGCATAACAATACTAGACATACTACTGTTTTGCTGAGGGTTAGCCTAAAAATTAAAGTTGGAGTCTTTATTTTTTTTTTTTAAATAAAGATGATTTAAACTCGACATATTAATTGGAGCTGAAGTGTCTAAAGCAATATAAAATTAAATGCACACATAGTTGATTTAAAGTTCGGTCAAAGGTATATGTATGACTTTCTTTTTAATTTTAGGGGTGAACCATCCATTACGCCCAATCTTGTTCGTTTGATGTAGATAACTATCCCATAATTTCACATTCATCTGTTTACCACATTTCTCCCGGTAGAGTTGTGTTCTATTGAACTGAAAATTAATTCAGTTTAATTTAATTCAGTTCAGTCCAATTCTATTATACTTAGTCAAGTTCAGTTCAGCTCGACTTAAATTGTGTTATATTCAACTGAAAATCACTTCAATTCAGTTATGTTCAATTCAGTCTAGTTCAGTTCAGTTCGACTTAGTTATAATTTATATCTTACTTCAGTTCATTTCAATCCAGTTCAGTTCAGTGCAATTCAGTTTGACTTAGTTATAATTTACATCTTATTTCAGTTCAGTCTAGTTCAGTTCAGTAAATCTCAGTTAAATATAACACAATCTTAGTTATAATTTATACTTTATTTTAATTCAGTCTAGTTCAGTCTAAGTTCAATAAATTTCATTGGAATATCACACGGCCTAAATGCCTTGATGACACGGATGAAAAATTCAACCTTTTCTGGTATGGGGGAAGAATATTTGATCCTGTACCATCTGAGTGTTAATGCAAGAGCAGGACAATTCTGCACAGGCATTAAATGGCATTACCATTTAAAGCAGAATATACTTTGAATTGGTTAGCAAACAAACAATGCGGTGAAAGGCCAAAGACACTGAAATCGGATTTTAATTCTACAAGGCACACAGAACCAGAACAGAGAAATGCAATGATGGCTTTAACAAATAACAGTGCTAATGGAAAATTTTGAAGGTTGAGGTAAAAGAATGTAAGTTGACTTAATTGTGCTAGCAATTTGTTGAAAGGTCGACTAATCACTGCCTAGCTGCTGTCACACTAGACATTATTCTTAAATGTATGATCTTGACTTCACATAGATGGTAGAGTTATTGTGAAGAAACTCATTAGTACTGCAGCCTTTAAACCCTACCAATCAAATTTTAACCATTTATACACCGTTGAAGTCTTTGATTTTGGCCCGAAATCGTGACTCAGTTGGTTGAAATAGAGTTGTGTGGTACACTGTTTAACTTGGATTACGGGATTTGGATATATTATGCGATGCACGAACTAGTAGTATGAAATTAACTGGTGCGGTTTTCCGACGTGATTAAAAGATAGTAGATCTTTGATTTTCAGCAGCTGCTGCTGTGCATGCATACGGAGAGGTTAAGTGAATGAATGAGACTGGTCTGCAGTTGATCGGTTGTTATGTCACTGTTAGAGAAGGTTATGGATTAGGACTGCTCATGAATATGGGTTATTCTTTAGACGTTTCGACTGGAAATGTGGAGAAAAGTTATCTTCTCGATGGGAATAATCCTTCAAGAGTCAATTAGGTTTAAGTTTAAAAAGCCTACATGGGGTTAGATGAATCATATTATTAAGGAAACCCTATCATTAAAAGTAACTCCAAGAAATATGCGTAACTGTTGTTTAATTTGCTATGGTTTAGGATGACTTCATATATATTCTCATTTGGTAATTATGAATGTGACTGGTTACAAATTTTCACTAAATTTGTACATTGGGATTATAATTTGATAGTTAATGAGGAGCCTGGTTAAACATATGATGCAAAAATTTAAGAAATGACAACATATGTTTGTAGCTCCAGTTAGGTGCTGTAAAGCTAAACATGCACAAAACACTTTTTTCAGTTTATTAGTTAGCTACTTGTGTCCATCTGTGCTGTCTGTGTGTGACATGGTAATATGAAGTAGGTTTCAGGTAACAGAACCAGGTAAAAACAGAATCAGATCAAATCTTTTACTAGTACTACTAGCTAGACACCGCATTAATGAATAACCATTGGGTAATTTGTTATATGTTACTGCACAAATTCCTCGAGGTACTTGATTCAACATCAACAAATTAGGACCGATTGACATAGCATTTAAATCGCTCCATTTAATTCGATGAACATTGATTTGACCTGAAATACACTTTAAATATCTCATTTCAATTACATTACAAACATAAATTCATCAAAATCTCATTCAAATGGTCATATAAGTGCCATGTAAATCAGCCCCTTAATCATTTCGATAGTAAAGGTATATTTTTTGTGTTGCTTTTCTATTGTTTGAACCAGTGGCGGAGTAATAATGTTAGTTCAGTCAGGTCTTAATTTCACTGATCATAACATCACACCTTAGAAAAACAATTAAAGAGGTGAGTATGATTGATTTAATAAGAAAAGAGAAGAAAATAACAACATTCCAGATGAAGGTATGATGAAATATTGAAGTTGTGAAAAATCATTTATCCAAATTATACCTCAATCTTTCAAGGAGTGAAAATATTGTAAATAGTAGTATGAAATGTAAACATATTTTGAAAGTAAAATTGTGGTGAACGTTTTTGGTATAAATTTAAAAATAAGTTAATTGAAAATTTTAGTTAATAGTGAGCAATAGAAAATGGCATTTCTAACTGAACTAAAATTTTGTAAATTATATAGGGTGTTTATTTATTGGTTTTAATAAGGAAGTGATGTGAATAAGGAAAAGATGGCTTAATTCCTCCGTTTTAGAAGAAATGGCTTTTTTACTTTTGAACATGGAGTAATAAGGAATCGTCATATTCTCTCTAGATAATAAGGCAGATAGATCTTTACTTATTTCATCATATCTATTTTAATATTTCATTACCTTTAGAATTTTTAACTATCTGGAATACTTCTGTCAGGTAATAAGTATAAATAAGATCTAGGGTTTCATTGTAATTATGTGAGTATTAATGAAGACATATATTTCCATCAACTCGACCGCGTTGCGTGTATCGGCTAGGTCATCTCCTATCCGCGAACGGCGAACCTATCCCTTTAATTGGCGAATCCGCTCTTATGAGCACCAAATCGCCACTACCGTGAAGACTCGTTAATTCGCCCAACGGATTACCCTAAAAAAGTTACGTCCCATCAAAATGCCACATATGACATTTATTTTGGGATGGAGGGAGTACTTGATTGTTTTAATATTGATTGTTTGGACAACGAAGCGCAACTCAATCTGCAATATGCTCCACCTCAAATCAATAGGTTGGAGGTTCGAGTCATCCTTTAATCGCTTATAAAAAAATTATTTGTCTTATTGAAAAAATAATAAAAATAAAGATTCAGGTTGGGTCAAAATACAAGAAGAAGTCTTAGTGGGGTAAAGTAGAGTTAATTGTTATGGTGTAAACTCCATGCAAATACTAACTTAATTTAGTTGATGATCATTAATTAATTAATGCCATGCTCTTAGGTTATAATTTTGGTGAGGAGGGAAATGACCGGTTGGCATAGAGTATAGAATTCGAGTGGATTTTTTAAAATTAAATTAAATTTTTTATGTATAAAATATCATTTAAATGGGAAGATGACCACTTCAACCGTATAACAAACATGACCTTAATTTCCCCTTTAACAATTATAATTTTAATTTTGGGCTCCGGCCTTGATTATTAGTCTAATATATCTTTACTTAAAAGAAAAAAAAATTAATGCCATGCCAAACACGCTTGTTATTATTAGTCGCCTCATGAAGTTTCCATTATTTATATAATCTCATTTTGACAAATACACACATTGGCAATTTATTGGCCAATTTTTTCAAAGGAGTCCTAAATTGCTCATTTACAAAAACGGAAAAGTTTGACTCTGATTATAACTATTTCAAACCTTGGTGAATAATTCACTCGACAGGTTACACGAATCAAGAAATCCAGACAATAAAACGAAACATATGAATATGATAAACTTGACCAAGAAAAAAAGAACATGAGAAAATTGCACAAGGTTCCAATATATAAACCGAAAGAATGGAAAAGTTAGGAAAAGGAAAGGAGTAGTAGTAGTACTGGCTAGTGGCTAGTATTATTCCTTGATCAAGCAAGCAAATGAAGGAGGAGGAGAAACAGCAGAAGATAAAATAGAAAAGGTTAAAGTTGGAGATCGAGAGGGACAACTCTTAGCCGGTGCCAGAAGATTTTGTATGCCTTTGATTTGACCAATGCATTTATTGTTCCATCCACAACATTTGCCATCTTAATTCACGACCTTATTGGAATTAGGTTGCCCTATTGGAATGTCCAACTTACCAATTAGTACAATTCCCATTTTTCCTTTCGTCAAACAAACAATACTTTTTCGACCTACAACATATCCACGATTTGGATGGGAGTAGTGTTTCTCGATAATGAGCTTGCTCTGGGCCATCCTACATTCACAACCACCTTCGACTTCAATTCAACACGATCATCCCTGATCTACGAAGTTCATGACCCATGTATCCAATGTGCTCTGACCTTATCAGAGCTAGTCCTCCACAAGTGAATTGGGAGTGGAGATGTGAATTTGGAAGGAAAAAAAAGAAAAGTGAGGCGAAGACGTTTTTTTTTTCATAATTGTTAACAAGGTCAAAGTCCTTTTCTACATTTGAATTGTTTTATGTGAGTGGTAACATTATAATCTACGTTTGCTAGGTGCAGGGGGCCAAATTATGTCCGTGTATATTTTATTTGTACACAACCAATGCAATGTTCGAAATTAAATGATATGTTAAATGTATTACATTAAATATATTGAAATAATAATTTTGTGAATATGTGTGCAAGACATAAATGACTTCATGTATCGGATATATGTAGCAAAATGACAATATTTATTGTTAGAGACGATATGATAAAGTTATAATAACGTCTAAAAAACCTAATAGGTCAAAATATACAAATAAATCAAACTTCAACTTAAGTCAAGAGTCATCGTCATGTTACAGTGTGAGTTTGAAAACATTCGAATGCAAAATATATTTAGACAATAAGATAGACAATAGCCTACCCGATTACGCATGTACACATGCACTGTCTGATTACTATTAATGTTTGTTCATACAATCTTAAAAAATGTAATCGTGAATTTGATTTTTCCCGGACCAAATAGAAGGCAAATAAATCAATGACTTTCCTATAAACTTAGGAAGTTTGTTTAACACATACCCTCTAAGCTAATGACAACCTTCACCTGAATGGATGTTTGGCATGACACATTAAATCACTTAGACTAGTTTTATTGTTGATTGTACCACTAAAAAAACATCGTTAAGTTACTATTCAACACACATGCATATTAAATTTCCATTTATCCATTAAAAATCTTAAAATATCGCTCTTAATAGTTCTTACTCCCTCTTCTTCATATTCGGATGTAAATTGGGCTCCAACAATAATTGGTCTCTCATATGATAACGGGTGTAAACGATCCACCTCGTGAAATAATTTGGTTAAAATTATACTCAAGCACAAGACCTTTTAATAGAAGCTTGATTATGAACACGATCGACTCCGTTATGAACAAGTAACTAACACGGTAACTAAAATAAGCACATACACTTAATAGCACCACCATTTCAACTCATATACACCCATTTTTCATATAGACAAAAACGTGAGTTAGATAAAGTTAATAATCGTCCCAAATCAACTCACTACCCTTAAATAAAAACTATCAATATAATAAAAATAAAATAAGGAAAAGTATTTCAAAGGAGCAGTAGGCAGCGCAGCAGTACTGTAATTACGGTCCACCACAGCAGGTGCAATAAAAATTAAAAAGAAAAAAGAAAACCAAAAAACACTTGTTTTTGTTCTGCCATTTTCGATTTTCGAGCTAAAAAACACTAGCTAGCGAGTAATGTACATACAAACCACAAAAACAAGAAGTAACAGCAGCTTTGTTTTCTCTCTTTTGCCTGTTCTCACTCACCCACCCACAATACAATTCCTCTCCTCTTCCTTCAAATAGTTCCTCCACCTACACTTCTGTTTCCCTTTCCCTGTATCTTCTTCCACACCCCTGTTTCACATTCCCATCCACTCAACACACACACATAAAAATCAAATCTTGATATGTCTTTACCTCCATTTCCCTCACTTGCTCCTGCCCATTACAGATCTCTCATCTCTCCTCTTGTTGTCCCTTGAAAACCCATCATACCCTTTTCTTTCTTTCTTTCTTTCTTTTTTTCACTAAGAAACAAAAGACTCTGTTTTTATCCTACACTTGTCGCCTTGTTTTGAGGTGTGTGAAGAGGGAACTGAAGCAAGCAAGCAAGTTTCTTGCTGGGATTTGGAAGTTTATTAATACTATTATTCAGCCCACTTTCAGTAAATCAAGGGAAAAAAAAGCTGTATTCCATTTCCATACACAGTAATCAGTGTAAAAAACGCTTGCTTTTTTCTCTTCTGTTGTAAAAACAAAACAAAGCAGGGTTTTTGGCGTGGATAAAGCTCAACTCGTTTCAATTCTTGGGAGGAAAAAACAAGGGTATCATGGCCATGAGAGAGATAGATGAATAATAGTACTAGTAGAGTATTAGCTTCGTTTTTGTCTGTTTGCGTATGATTAATAGTATACTCCGTCAGTCACTCATCTACATACAAAGCCTGGTTAAGTTAAGCTTTCGTTAGCTATTTTGGCACTTGCTACCTTCTTTTGTAAGTTAAGTGCTTTTCTTTCTTTAGCCCATCCAAACCCAAAACAATCTTCACCTTCAATCAACATCGCCCATTTTACCATTCTTGCACAAGATTTCATTTTTCTATTGCCTCCACTACTATTTCCAACCTTTTGTTTTTTTTTTGTTTGTTTCAATAGATAAACATCAAGAGGATTTAATATTAGCCAAGAATCTTTGTCACCTCTGTTTGTCTGTCTCTCGTTTTTATCTGGACTATATTTCAAGCAACAGCTCAGTTTCTTGAAAACATTGTTGCTGCTTGCTTTTTTGTATTGTTTCTTGAAGACTTTTAAAGATGGCTATGGTGGTGCAGCATCATAGAGAGAGTAGTAGTAGTGGTGGGAGTGGGAGTATAAGTAAGCATCTTGATGCCGGAAAATATGTCCGGTACACCACAGAGCAGGTTGAGGCCTTGGAGAGGGTTTATGCCGAGTGCCCGAAACCTAGCTCTTTACGCCGGCAACAGCTGATCCGGGAATGTCCTATTCTTTCCAACATTGAGCCTAAACAGATCAAAGTCTGGTTTCAAAACAGAAGGTATTAGAACATGACCGAGAATTGAGCTTTTTTGCTTTTGCTTTAGTTTCTTTTGAGTGATTTGTCCTTTAATTAATGTTGTGTTGTTGCCAGATATCATGCATTTGTTAGTTCAGTTGATTAGAAAGAGTTCAATTGACATTTAGGGAAGGTTATTTTTAATAATTAACCAAGAAATCTAAATTATTGTTTTAATTTAGTGATTTTGGACTGATCTGTGATTTAATTAATCATGTGTTGTTGCTAGCCACAATTCATTTATTAGTTTAGTAGATTTGTAAAAGGTTCAATTTGGGTTTAGGGAAGGTTTCAAAACACAAAGTACAATTAAATAACCAAAGATATCTCAAATTCTTGTTTTTGTTTAGTCCAAGGGAATGTTGAGTTTTGGTGGATTGGTTTGGGTTTTCGATAATTTAAGATAATAGTGTTTAGATTTAGGTTTCTTAGGTGTTCTTGTTGATTGTTTGTAATGAAATTAGAATCAATGTAGGTGTCGCGAGAAGCAGAGAAAAGAATCGACTAGACTCCAGAGTGTGAATAGAAAGTTGTCAGCCATGAACAAGCTGCTCATGGAAGAAAACGATCGCCTCCAGAAACAAGTGTCGCAGCTGGTGTGCGAAAATGGATTTATGCGGCAACAGCTGCACACGGTATGCTATTTACCTTCTTTTATAAGCTTGGTTCTCAATTTTTTTTTGTTTTAATTCCTTTTGGGCAATGCCGTCAATACCTATTCCAATTTGCATCGTTCACAAGTGTAGTTTGTTGTAACAATTTTGGCACTTTCAAAATTGGCTTATGTGAAGCACTTGTTACTTTAAGCATTTGAAACTGTACTCTTGTTTTTCAGCCTTTCTTTAATTTGCACTAAAAACTTTGCTTCTCCAAATAATTTCAGCCATCTGCTCCAAACACCGATGGAAGTTGTGAGTCAGCTGTCACGACAACACCTCAGCAATCTTTCAGAGACGCTAATAACCCTGCTGGGTACTTTAACCTATCCTTCTGTCTATTGTCTCATGCACATTCAGTAGTTTCTACTGACACTAGTTACATTTCATCCTATATTCTGTATTACTTTACGAAGTCTAATTGTTTGCCTTTTCAGACTCCTCTCAATTGCCGAAGAAACCTTGGCAGAGTTCCTTTCCAAGGCTACAGGAACTGCTGTCGATTGGGTCCAGATGCCTGGGATGAAGGTTTGATACATTGAAACACACAACTTTGTTTTATTCGATTACCTACTTGTTTAAACTAAAATTTCCAGATCCTTCAGTACTATAACTATACTACTTATGCATATGATTGTATGGTCAGCCTGGTCCGGATTCAGTAGGGATCTTTGCAATTTCACAAAGTTGTAGTGGAGTAGCAGCTAGAGCCTGCGGTCTTGTTAGCTTAGAACCTACAAAGGTAAGCAAAACAATTACTGATTATGTAATTGTCACCTATTTTCTTTGGTGAAATCGTTACCCATGTAAATTGTGATGAACTTTTTTCTTCACAGATCGCAGAGATCCTTAAAGATCGCCCATCTTGGTTCCGTGACTGTCGGAGCCTCGAGGTTTTCACCATGTTCCCCTCGGGAAATGGAGGAACTATAGAACTGTTGTATACACAGGTACTTTTTTTATACTACATCATAAGATATATATATATTTTTTTCCTTTTTGATGGTGGATTTGAAATTAATTTATTCTCTCTCAGACCTATGCACCAACCACGCTTGCTCCAGCTCGTGATTTTTGGACGCTCAGATATACAACTACCTTGGAAAATGGCAGTTTTGTTGTATGTCTTTGTCTTTGTAACTTCAGTGCTATATATTTTAATGATGATTCTTTCTCTGTTGAGTAATAAACTTATTTCTGTTTATATCTTTCGATGCAGGTGTGTGAGAGATCACTTTCTGGAACTGGTGCTGGTCCTAGTACAGTTGCCTCTTCACAGTTTGTGAGGGCTGAAATGCTTCCTTCCGGATATTTGATTCGGCCATGTGACGGTGGTGGATCAATTATTCACATTGTAGACCACATTAATCTGCAGGTTTCATTCTAATTCTGTTAACTGTGCCCTACATTTTTCTAGTATTCAACCTTGGTTAACACTTCACTGAATTATCCAGGCATGGCATGTGCCCGAGGTGCTACGCCCACTTTATGAATCTTCAAGAGTTGTTGCCCAAAAAATGACCATTGCGGTGAGTAATGCATTGCATATTTGAATACCTTTTAACGCTTCCATTCAGCATTATGATTGCCGTTGGTTTAAATTAAGGAAACTAATTTTAACTCAGTCTACAAGATAATCACCAAAATTGAAAGTTTGACGGACCACTTGGCTGGAACTTATTGACAAAATTCGTAGTTCTTTCCTCATGCTGAATTTGCTTCTGCAGGCACTAAAATATGTACGGCAAATAGCTCAGGAGTCAAGTGGTGAGGTAGTATATGGTCTTGGAAGGCAACCAGCTGTTCTACGTACTTTCAGCCAGAGATTAAGCAAGTAATATTGGGTTCTTTTTTATTACCTGAGACACTTTTGCTGTCTTCTACTCAACTTTTCATTCATAGGAATTTGAAATAGAGCTGATTTTCCTGTTTTCTTCTGCAGAGGCTTTAATGATGCTATTAATGGGTTCAATGATGATGGCTGGTCTCTTCTGAACTGTGATGGTGCTGAAGATGTTATAGTTGCCATTCGTTCAGCTAAGAACCTGACCGCAGGTTCCAATAATCTCGCATTGATTGGAGGTGTCCTATGTGCAAAAGCATCTATGCTACTACAGGTGCTCTTTTTAAGCCATTTACTATTAGATGCTCAAATAACATCTTTTTCATCATTTAAATTAGTCCATTGCTACACTTTCAAATAACCTTCTTTTTCATAATTTTTCTTCCAGAATGTTCCCCCTGCAGTGCTTGTTCAATCTTTAAGAGAGCACAGGTCAGAGTGGGCAGACTTCAGTGTCGATGCATATGCTGCTGCTTCTTTGAAAACAAGTTCATATGCATACCCTGGAATAAGGCCCACGAGATTTACTGGAAGCCAAATCATCATGCCACTAGGTCACACTATCGAACATGAAGAGGTAATTGGTTCGTAAGGACATCATGTCCTATTAATCAATAAACTTACCAACATGAATAAGAATGTTCTACAGTAACTCTAAACAAGATAATGGTCCGAGTTCAACTATTTGTTCAATATGAAGACTTATCCTTAACCCCCTTACTAGTATACTAGTCTTTTATTCTGTGATCTCTCAAGGTGTAACTATACTTGCATGCTAGAAGTTATTTCACTGTCATTTATGCTCATGTTCCATCAAAGTGAATTTCTTATATCCAATCGTAATAAAATTAAAACGACACTATCCGCATAATTTCTAACCCTTAAATACAACAGATGCTTGAAGTTATCCGTTTGGAGGGACATTCGCTTAGTCATGAAGATGGTTATGCACCCAGGGATATTCATCTTCTACAAGTACACTCTCTACCAACTTGATGCTGTGTTCTATTCTTATTTCCTGCATGTGCCAGAACTAAAGTTTGCACTTTCCTACAGATGTGTAGTGGGGTCGATGAGAATTCAGTGGGAGCGTGCTCTGAGCTCATTTTTGCACCAATTGATGAGATGTTTCTGGATGATGCACCATTGCTTCCTTCTGGTTTTCGCATAATTCCACTTGATTCCAAAACAGTGAGTCAAATTATGCATTTCATGATGGTTTATTTCTTTTGTACTCATGTTACCCCCTGAACTCTCCCAGCACTAAAAGTAACGGTACGAGTTGTTGCGAAAGATTTCTACATAAGTTGCACGAATATGTTTGTCACTAGTTATAGTCTAGTACCTTTTAGTATCGAGCAGCAGCTTTGTGCATGCTAACCCATGATCTTTCTGACAGGGGGACTCTCACGATACGTTGAATTCACATAAAACTCTTGACTTGACATCTAGTCTTGAAGTTAGACCAGCTACAAGCAATACTGTTGAAAACGCAGCCTCAGCTTGCAGTGCTCGAGCGGTACTAACAATTGCTTTCCAGTTCCCTTTTGAGAGCAATTTACAGGACAATGTAGCAACAATGGCTCGACAGTATGTTTGCAGTGTTATTTCCTCGGTGCAGAGAGTTGCAAATATCATATCACCATCAGGATTGAGTCCCACTACAGGACCTAGGCTATCTCCAGGTTCTCCTGAAGCTCTTACACTTGCACAATGGATCTGTCAGAGCTACACGTACGTTTCAATATTCAAGCATTTGATTTCCAAGAGTCAGTGTTGGTAAGTATACATGTTCTGAAAACCTTTGCTCTCTTTTGCAGCTACCATATGGGGGCTGAGTTGTTAAGAGCAGACTCAGCGGGTAACGAATCCATACTGAAAACACTTTGGCATCACCCAGATGCCCTCCTATGCTGCTCCTTGAAGGTATGTTGTTCAGTCTTTGATTCTCCTGATTGCTACTCGTAACAATAAACAATCTGATATTTGTATTACCAAGCCATTCGCATACTTGTCCGTTAACTTGCAACTTTTTCTTTTTCTCTCCTATTGGCCAACTCTTTCACAGGCTCTACCAAATTTCACATTTGCAAACCAGGCTGGGTTGGACATGCTGGAGACCACTCTAGTTGCTTTGCAAGACATCACACTGGACAAGATATTCGATGATAATGGGCGCAAGGCGTTGTTTTCAGAATTTGCCAAGATCATGCAACAGGTAGTAGCTGCAAAATATTTTGTGCTTACATTACATTTACATTATGAATGGACATGGTTTTAACTCATTTTATTCATCACTTGCAGGGATTCACCTACTTGCCTGGTGGTATCTGCATGTCGACAATGGGACGCCATATCTCCTACGATCAAGCCATCGTTTGGAAAGTCTTTGCTGCAGAAGAAACAAATGTTCACTGCCTAGCCTTCTCATTTGTGAATTGGTCATTCGTATAGACGTTGAAGTGAAGAAGTCACTGATGGGTAGATGAAGAAAGCTAAGTTATTTAGGAGTTGGAAGTTTTGTACTGTCTGGAACATGTCTGATTATGCTCCTTTTTTTAACTTAGTTGGAATATTTTTGATAACATGTCTTGTTGTAAATGATGCTGCTGTAGTCTCTTTGATCTATTGAAAATCTCCATAGTACACATGATGATTCTTCTTTCTCCTCATAATCATCAGGACAACCATACAGAAAGAAAAAAAAAGTATCATCAGTATTGCAAGTCCAAGACTCGTAAATACTCTCTTGGTTTCAGATTTTAATTTTAGGTATAGCTTTCAACATACAATAAATAAATGTAAAATTATATTTTTGTTGTAAATTTCTATGGGACAAAGAATGTAGTTATCCGAAGATTTCCCCGAAGAGATGCAAGTTTCTGAATTAAATGTCATTCAGGAAAGATAACCTAGGACTAGGACTACCATTGAATTGCAAATCAAAACATCAAAGGAACTAGTTGCTAACACTCATTAATCAAACAAGATCATGCATGCTCTTATTATAGTACCATGCAGTTAAAGTGATTCAACGTGAATCTCTTTAAACAGTCTATAAGAAAGATTGAAGAACAAATATGAACATTAGATTATTACAGAGAGATTAGGATGTTTACTTAACACCGTGATAATATCCGTCCCACAAAAAAAAAAAAATCGAAACTACTCAGGAACATGAAACCTTGAGTTGAGCTTGAGGGCTTGACGAACGTCATCCAACGAGGGATCAATGACTTCATATCCCTCAGGAAGACAATACACTTTGCCAGTACGAAGATTGATGTCATGATGTGAACATGGTGATCTTCTTTGATACTATGATTGTACGCGTTCGATTCGAACCCTCATCCCTGGTAATATTTCCCGCAGACCAAACAGGCGTAGACATTGTGGTCCGAAAGGGACACGCAGCAAGGTTTCTCGAAGCTGAAATTCAGTACATTATTTAACTGTGTAGACATACGGACAGTCTTTTCTTGCTACCGTGCGTGTGTTCTCGTTCCCTTGCGATGATTCGTCTTCAACCTCGCCTTGCATCGATGAGTAATTATTCATGTTGTTGATGTTCGAATTCGCAGTATCAGTTTTCATCATCTGGTTATGATTTGGCTTGCCTTGTGTGATTCAGCATACGATCACAGGCCCACAGCCGATATATATTAGTATCACTTTTCCCTCACCAAGTTTTGATTACAATTAGGGTTCTTATGTTATGTGATTCCTTTTAGGATCGAAGTATCTATTTTAAATATAGAAACAACCATCTTATTAGATTAGAGTTGGTATCCAAGCGGGGCTGGGTTTTTTGGATTTATTTGATGGCAGTACTCTCACTCTTCCGGTGCACCCCTATTACAAATAATGTGGGATATATGTACCATTTCATATGGATAACATATTCATTGTGAATTAAAAGTGTACTAATTGTGTCAAACGATTTTTTGAGCAGAACCATGGATCGGCACAACCCCTGGCCCATTATGTCAACGGATCGGGCCGGGCCAACCACCTTTAAAAAATAATTTTTTTTCAATTCTTATAAACATGAATGGAATTGACAAGTATATATATGTCCTAACTAGCTAGTAGTACTAACTGTAAATTGGCAAGTGAATAAGAAATTGGAAGTGACAACAAAATTAAATTAAACTAAATTAAAATTTAAAAATGTTGTTATTATTGTAAATAAGAAAATTACATCAGAAAATAAATAAGACTACTGTTGGAGAATTGGTTTGTTAAAGTCATTTCTTAAATTGTTAGTGTTAAGTGGAGAATTGGGCAATAATTTAAAAGAGATTCACCGTACGGTTTGTCATGCTCTTAGCTCGTTGCGAAGTGGGTTGTGCAAGCTTCGTAATGATGGAAGGCATGCGAGCAAACTAGTTCTTAATGTGAAAGATAAATTGGCTCAATTGATGTGGTTGATAAAATATCACACGTGGAAAAAATGAAGGAAACTAATATTCATTGTTGTTGACCGTCAATTGTTCATTACTAAAGAGTTTGAGTGGCTTGTAACTCTTCACTGATGTAATGTAACTCTTTACTAAATGTGTTAATAAGTATATTAATGAAGATGCTTATTAATTGTGAGTTTGTAACACTTGAGCTACTCTTATGTAGCTATAAAAGAATGTCCATTACCAATATGAAAAACACATCTAAAGAAAACTATCCTCTCTTCTCTTCTACACTCAACCATATTATAGATAATTCGAGAGTTTCTTCACTACTGAAATTTGACAGAGCTTCTATTGCTGAGCTTCCAGTAGCTGTTGAGATTGGGTGTTGTACATTGGGAGTTAATTGTCCGAGGAAGGCTTGAAGCTTATTAAGGCGGACAAATTTAGCTTAAGGGGAAGTGGTCACACCGATGTCTCGTCCAGGATTCAATCCAAATTCCTAAGTTTGTTCTTTTATTTTTTTTGGTAATCAAGTTACAGTAAGTGTGATCATAGTTCATCTTTCTATTGGTCGAATATGTCACATACTAATCTTTCTTGTAGCCAAATTGTTAACCGACTCCAACAATCTTAAGCTAAAACTTGTGGTGCATTATTTATTGTTCGGTTACTAACTAATTTTTGCCTTTTGTAGTAACAATGACTACTGATGGAAACTCCACCAACTCTGCTCCCGGCAACAATGATTCCGGAAGTGTTCCTCCCACCGGTGCTAATACTATGATTCAAGGGCATTTCCAGTTTGGACAAATGCCCACTCGCCCTATCCAGTTTGGCCATTTGAAAAATCGAAAAAGTTTATGGAAGGAAATAATTTTAAACTTTGAAAAGAAAAAAATAGTTTTTTACCTTACTGCCTCCCAACTTGTCCGGTTTATCACTAAGGACAAATCTGTGATGGATACGGCTGATCCTAATATTGTGGAAACGTGCAAAGTGTGGGAATATAGCGACTATTTGTGTCACCACACTATACTTTTGAGTCTTGATGATTCCCTGTATCAAATTTTTTATGAGAACAGAACTGCAAAAGAACTTTGGGAATCACTACTCAAGAAGTATACTGTGGAAGATGCTGGCTCTAAGAAATTTGTTGATGCACGTTTCCACAACTATAGGATGGTGGATGCCAAGCCTGTGCTTGAGCGTGCTGAAGAGCTTCAAATGATCTATCATGACTTGGCCGCTGAGGGCATGGTGATCAATGATCCCTTACAAGTCGCGTTGATGATAGAGAAACTTCCTCCTTGGGATGATTTCAAGTACTACCTGAAACATAAGAAGAAGGAAATAACCCTTGAAGACTTGATCCTAAAGCTGAGGATTGAAAGTGATGTGAGAAAGGTTGCAAAGAAGTCATATGCTAATGTTTCTAAAGCTAATGTTGTTGAGACTGAAAGCTCTCGAGCTTCAAAGAGAAAGCGTATTGACCCCAAGACTTTTGCTCCAAACCATAGGTGGATTGGGGATTGCTATATGTGTGGTAGACAGGCCACAAGGCTAAGGATTGTAACGATCGTGCTAATAACAATCGTAGTAACAATCGTAACAATAACAACAACAATAGAAACCAAAGGAACAATAGAAATGTCAATAATAACCGTAATGGTATGGTGATAATAACAAAAAGGTTGGTCAAGCTAATGTTATTGTTGCGGGTAGTTTGGATATTACTCAAGGAACAGATGAAATGCATATATTTGTTGTTGTTTCCGAAGTGAACTTTGTTGGGGGAAACTCCATGGATTGGTGGGTGGACACTGGGGCCACTCGACACATTTGTGCAAACAAATGGATGTTCAAGACTTATCAGCCTCTAACCAATGAGGTGTGCTTTATGGGTAACTCTGCTATGGCAAAGGTTGTTGGGAAAGGGTACTGTGGCCCTTAAGCTAACATCTGGGAAGGATTTGACTCTGACTAAAATGCTCCATGTGCCTGAGATTCGCAAGAATCTAATTTTTGGATCTATGCTGAATAAGAAAGGTTTTCGTCAGTGTTTTGAGGATGATAAATTTATCCTTACCAAGGATGGATCCTACATAGGACATGGTTACTTTTGTGACAATTTGTTTAAGATGGTTTCTACAACTGTAATTCCTGGAACTGGGCCTTATGGTGTAAATGTAACTGAGGCTTCCACTAGCTCAGAGGAAAGAATATTGCCCACAAGGCCAATGAGTATGTTAAATTTGCTTACTTTCCTGATTCTTTTAATTTATGGCATGGTAGACTGGGTCATGTGAATCATAAAGGTTTACAGAGATTGATTTCACGTGACCTACTACCAAAATTTAACATTATAAACAATACAAGTGTGAGACTTGCGTTGAAGCGAAGTTAGCAAAATCATCTTTCAGTTCTATTGAGAGAAGTACGGAGCCATTGGATCTGGTACATACTGATGTTTGTGATTTGAAGTATGTCCAAACATGAGATGGTAAAAGTTACTTCATTACTTTTATCGATGATTGCACAAGATATTGCATTGTTTACTTAATGAGAAATAAAGATGAAGCAATTGACATGTTTATGCATTATAAGAATGAAGTTGAAAACTAACTTGGTAAGAAGATCAAAATGTTGAGGAGCGATAGAGGTGGAGAATATGAGTCTCCATTCGCTCAATTGTGTATTGAAAATGGAATCATTCATCAAACAACCGCTCCTTACTCCCCTCAACTGAACGGGATTGATTAGAGGAAGAATAAGACTCTTAAAGAGATGCTGAATTCCATATTGTTAGGTTCAGGGGCATCCCAAAATTTGTGCGGGGAAGCTTTGCTTTCCTCAAATTATATCCTAAACAGTCTACCGCATAAACGGCTAGACAAAACACCTTATGAATTATGGAAAGGTCATGCACCTTCTTATAAATTTCTCAAAGTGTGGGGGTGTCTAGCAAAGGTTCCTATTCTTCCTCCCAAAAGAACTCGAATTGGACCTAAAACGGTAGATTGTGTGTTTATTGGATATGCTCAAGATAGTAGTGCATATAGATTTCTGATTCATAAATCTGATAATTCTGAGATGCACATTAATACTAGTATTGAAGCAAGAGATGCTTCTTTATTTGAGGGGACCTCTCCTTACATTAATCGATCTACTTTTGTTAACTTGAACGACAACAAAGAGACGACAAATGTGGGGGAGGCGAAACCTCAAAATGAAGTTGAAGAACCTAGACGTAACAAGAGGGCTAGGACAACAAAAACCTTCGATCCAGATTTTATAACCTACATTGTAGATAAGGATCCGATGACATATAAAGAGGCCATCTCATCAGCAGATTCTGATCTCTGGAAAGAGGCGAATGATAGTGAGATGAATTCGATTCTTCAGAATCATACATGTGAACTTGTGGATCTTCCACCTGGTTCTAAACCATTGTGTCATAAGTGGATCTTCAAGAGGAAGATGAAACCAGATGGTTATGTAGATATATACAAGGCAAGACTTGTAGTTAAGGGATACATGCAAACAGAGGGTGTTGATTACTTTGACACCTATGCTCCTGTATCTAGAAAGACATCAATTAGATTAATCATTACTTTTGCAGCATTTTTTAATCTTGAAATCATCAGATGGATGTAAAAACAACTTTCCTCAATGGAGAACTTGAGGAAGAAATCTACATGGAACAACCCAAAGGGTATGTGGTTCCTGGAAAAGAAAAGAAAGTGTGTAGACTTGTTAAATCCTTGTATGGCTTAAAACAAGCTCCTAAACAATGGCATTAGAAATTTTATAGTGTTATGCTTTCAAATGGGTTTAGGATAAATCAATGTGACAAATGTGTCTACGTAAAAGGAAATGACAAAGATTATGTCATAGTGTGCTTATACGTGGATGATATGATTATCATTGGTAACAATGATAACATCACAACTACTAAGGGAATGTTGTCACGAAATTTTGATATGAAGGACATGGGCCTTGCCGATGTCATACTTGGAATGAAAATTTCCAAAACAGATGATGGATACTCACTTTCTCAAAGTTACTATGTTGAAAAGATTCTTGAAACGTTTGACAAAGACAATAATGAGATTGTCAGAACTCCTATGGAGTTGGTGTCAATATTCTGCAAGAATAGGCAAGAAAACTTGAGTATTCTAGGAGCATAGACAGTCTAATGTACCTCATGGATTTTACTACACCAGATATTGCTAACTCAGTAAATAAGTTAGCTCGATATACGAGTAACCCGAATCAGGAACATTGGAAAGCGGTAATTAGAGTCCTTAGATATCTAAGGGGCACGACTAATTATGGGTTGCACTTTACGCGATATCCAGATGTACTTGAAGGGTGTTGTGATGCGAATTGGATTGCGGGTTCCTCGACTGTGAAATCCACAAGTGGATATATTTTCACAATCGGTGGAGCAGCGATTTCTTGAAAATCCTTCAATCAAACATGCATTACAAGATCAACTATGGAATTTGAGTTCATAGCGTTGGATCTTGCAGCAGAAGAGGCCGATCGCGATTGGTTACGAAGTTTCTCGGAAGACACTCCTATGTGGTCGAAATCTATGCCTACAATTAGCTTGAATTGTGACAGTATGTTAGTTATTGGACGAGCAAGGAATAATGTGAATAATGGAAAGTCTCCACATATTCCTAGGAGACACAAATCTGTGAAGAGACTATTGAAAACTGGAGTTATAGCTTTGGAGTTTGTGAGATCCAAAGATAACATTGCAGACCCATTAACAAAAGGTCTTACTAGAGACCGTGTGGAGGAATCATCGAGGGGAATTGGGTTAAATCCCATTAAATGATTACCGCCCATGATGGCAACCCTACTTGAATTATAAACCCCAATTTGCAGGTTCAAAGGGACAACCGAATTGTGGGGTGATCGAGTAAAGCACTTGGAAAATTGAGTTTTCTACCTATTCTTATGATGATAGAGTGATAGACATGTACAGTGGATGATAAACGAAAGTTTTTAATGATCCTTATACGTTGAGCTGATAACGTGGGGTATGACAGGATACTTCTAATAAGAGATCACCTATGTAAAATGTGAAGGGGCCGCTTCTATGAGATGATAAGTAGGGCTAAATCTATAGGGCGTTTGATGAAAGTTTCCAAGGTAGTCCAAGGCCAAAACGGACAACAATGAAAGGACCTATGTTGTGTAGAGGAAATCGTTGTGTGCATATCATTGTCTTGATACACACAAAGAAGTTCAAGGCATCGCGTCCACTTGTTGGCAAGTGTATCCGATGGTATTTCACTACGGACGGTTCAAGGTTAATAACTACCTCTCCCGAGGCAACATTTTTCCTTGAAGAACTCTCGAACATGCATGGTTAGGCTGCATTTGCATTTTTAAGCCAATTTTCATCCATGTGGGGGATTGTTGGAGAATTGGTTTGTGAAAGCCATTTCTTAAATTGTTGGTGTTAAATGGAGAATTGGACAATAATTTAAAAGAGGTTTCACCGTACAATTTGTCATGCTCTTAGCTCGTTGCTAAGTGGGTTGTGCAAGCTTCGTAATGATGGAAGACATGCGAGCAAACTAATTCTTGGTGTGAAAGATAAATTGGCTCAATTGGTGTGGTTGATAAAATAGCACACGTGGAAAAAATGAAGGAAACTAACGTCCATTGATTGTTGACCTTCAATTGTTCATTATATACTAAAGAGTTAATAAGTGACTTGTAACTATTTACTAATTTAATGTAACTCTCCACTAATTGTGTTAATAAGTATATTAATGAAGATACTTATTAATTGTGAGTTTCCACTAATTGTGTTAATAAGTATATTAATGAAGATACTTATTAATTGTGAGTTTGTAACCCTTGAGCTACTCTTGTATAGCTATAAAAGGATGTCCATTCCCCATAAAAACACATCTAAATAAAACTATCCACTCTTCTCTTCTACACTCAACCATATTATAGATAATTCGAGAGTTTCTTCACTAATGAAGTTAGACAGAGCTTCTACTGCTAAGCTTCCAGTAGCTGCTGGGATTGGGCGTTGTACCTTGGGAGCTAATTGTCCGAGGAAGTCATGAAGCTTATTAAGGCGAACATATTTAGCTTAAGGGGAAGTGGTCACACCGCTGTCTCGTCCAAGATTCAATCCAAATTCCTAAGTCTGTTCTTTTGTTTTTTTTGGTAATCAAGTTGTAGTAAGTGCGATCATATTTCATCTTTGTATTGTTCGAATATGTTACATACTAATCTTTCTTGCAGCCAAATTGTTAGCCGACTCCAACAACTACTACATAAAATGAATTGACGGTTAAAGTAAAGTTGTTTGATGAATATCACCCTTTATAGTCACCTTATAAAATAACTTTAAAGAATATACAAATCGTCTCAAATATGGAGTTGTTAATAAATAGTTATATATATTCATGTTGTCATTGACAAGTCTGGAAACACCTACTGTATTGTTAGCAATTGACGTTTTTTGAGATATAGAGTATGCATTATGCTAACAACGCGATCGTTTTTATAAAGTCCGTGTTTAGATAACGTATTTCATGTAATATATTATAAATCACTGTATATAATTTTTTTATTTGATTTATCTAATATTCTATCACCTCACTTCTACTTCTCAAAATAACATATAAAGAATTTAAAGAATCAGTTTATTCTCTTTAACAAGTTAAAAAATCATAACACCATCATTTAAAAACCAGAACTCCCCTCTTTACAAGAGATGTTCAACTATTCATATTGCCACGACAAAGAATTTACATATAGACAATATGCCAGCATAGGCTTCCAAATACATTTGCATCAGAAAGAAAACGGGGAACAAGATTTGTTTACAAGGAGATGTGAATATCTTTCTTCCTTCCGGAAACATAATACTGACAATGGATGGATTTTACCCAACTCATTGATTAACTTATGGATATTCAAGGAATTAGAGAGATGGTTTTGGGTTTGACCGGGTCGATCGGACCAGCAACTGTCCATTTCCGTGCAACCCCTCAAAACCGGATCAGTTGAGTCGGACCTTTGTTTTTTTTTAATTGAAATTTTTATAAAACAGATTTCAAGGAGATGTGAACATCTTTTTTCCTTCCACACACCAGCTATGGTAAAGTTTTTTAATAGGAATGTTAAACGCAGAATACAATTTTAATATATTACAAATCAACTCAAAATTATATTAATTTGTAAAATAACCTCATTAACTTTAAAATACTTCAATTTTATCCAAAAACACTTTTGTTTATACATTTCAACTCTCTAACATGCGTCTTTCTCTTCGAATATTCAAACATAATCGAAGAACATGAGAGAGGTTATAATTTTCAAATAATCATAATTAAAAAGAGCAATGCTAGAAATAAATAAATTCAAATATAATCAAATTATACACACTAAGTTAACATTTTAATTACTTAAAAATAAAAAAACGGACAATATGGCTGGCATCCCTCAAGACTGCGAGGGACGCTGGCTGGCAGCCTTGAGGGTTGCCAAGTGTGTTAAATGGACTTTTTGTAATTTTTTTTATTTTTGTTGCCAAATATTAGTTTAATTAAATATATAACTAATATAAAATAATTATAAACCGTATAATATATCAAAATTAAAAAATATATACTTCTTTAGATATGCAATTGTTATTATAGTCTAACTAATACTTGTGTGATATAATTTTTGTTCTCATATAATATTTTAATGTGTTTATGTTATTATTTTTTTAAATTTGAAGTATTGTGAGATTAAACGGAATCTATGATAAGTATATAGACTAACTTTTATATTTATTATATTGAAATATTATTTGTAATATATTATAACGTATCATGCATTTAATAAAAAGTATTATGCGTTTAACAAATCCTTTTTTAATACGACGAGATACGCTTCAGTACAAGGATTCACTTGCCATTGTATGTGTTTCAACAAATTCCATTACAACGCACACACCAATTACATACAATCATACAGACAGACAACACAGGCGGCAATTACAGCATATATACAAATGCTATACCAATTCTACAGTCGTAAAATGGCAACAGGTACATGGTGCGAAACATTATATGGCCTAACAAAATTTCCAGATTACATGTGGACAATCACATCTGTCTCTGCTGATAGATATTGTTGTTCATCACCGAGATGCCAGTGACCAGAAGTTCAGCAAGAATGATGGAAGAGCAGCAAACCAGCTCATGAAAGCCATAGCTGTAGCAGTTTCAAACTCTGTGCAGTGGTTTTTATTACAAGCCCCAAGGTCGTTCCCAATTAGCACTGTGATGCCTGCGGATGCACATGCTGCAGCAAAGGTAAGGGTAGAAGTTACCTGCAAGCAACAGATAAAAGGAGTGTTAAGGTTTAGTCGACAAGGGTGTCATCTGACTCATTTCTCTGGCGTATTTGTGATAATGATGTATGCTTCTGCGAGGCACTAGTATTTATAACCATGTGGATACAAAAAAAATCTAATCCGATGGATGACATGTTAAATCGTGTTCAGTATTCTGAGTGCATATATCACTTCCTCTTCATCTCGCTGCTCAGTCGAGCATTATGTTCAGAGCAACAATATTAATGGATGTGGATTAATTGAGTAGAGAAATCCATGAACCAGGGGTCCAAAGGTAAGAAAATCACAACAAATTAACAGTTTATAATAGCATAAATGTGGAGTGCATGGTGATGAAAATCAAAGTAGAGACCCTCCGCATTATATGTATACTCAAGGAAGGAGGCTACCGTGGAGCTTCAAGCCTTCTCCATGACCAGGGGAAATTCCACATTAAAGAAAACCTATAGGCTATGGCTATAGTCTTGTGTTAGCGAACATGAATTTTAACATCGAGAAGGTTATATACATTTATTCACAGGTTCACTGCTGTTTTTCACTGGCAAATGTCAAAACTTGGAACTAGCCTCGGAGAACAAAGTGATGAGAGGAAATTTGACAATCTACGTGCCTTTTTCTAAAGCAATGCCGAATCCTGCCCAAATTGTGGTCCACATATACTTTATTCTACTTCCTTCGGGATTTAAATAGCTCAAGAGATGTTAAATATTAACAGGTTGATACATTAATATACTGCAGGATTGTAGTATAATCCATCAATATAGATAGGCATAGGTGTTAATGGCATTTTCTGTACATTTCTGCACGTAAGTACTGCAAATTCTTTTCAGTAGTGGTAGTTTAATTCACTTTATAATCTTAGACAAGTTCATATTTCATAATAAGCTGATTCTAGTTTTGGAATCTTTGATCCTTCACTCTCTCATGGTCATACATCTAGGTTGATTTTCTATCATAAGTCAACGACAATCACGTGCTTCAAACCTTTATCTCTTCCTTTTGTACACATAGCAACTATTAGGACTACTGAAAACTATATATGAACTTATTCTCCCACAACCAGAACCTCGGTCTCCACCAGAAATTCAAGCTTACATTACCTGGAATTCTTCTAGGATGACCCATCAAATGTCAACTAAAATCTCATCAATCTCACAGAAACACAACGCTGCAAAAACTACCTCAACCGACTAATAAAGATACCAGTCTTTGATAGATAGAGGTAGAAAAACTACGAGAAGTTGACATATTGAGAGGACATGGTGCACATTAGGAAATGTAATTCCATAAAGCACCTTCCACCAACTGAAAAGTAAGTGTGCTAATAAAGTTGGGGGAAACGACTACTTATCAAACACAGTTACACATGCCCTTGAAGTCATCAAAGAAGATTATGGTTCAGCAGATAAATAAAATCAAACTTCAAGAGTACGTTAATGTTAGCAATAACAACACAGAAGAAAGACTTGATGAACTAGTAATTGCTACCTTTATATTTACTCTTTATGCACCTTAAAAGGCAATGTATTCTGTATAAAGAGGTAAAAGACTTGTTGAACTTTCAATTGATAAGTACATATGAAGAAACTAAGAGAGGACAAGAGAATAAGCATGGTGTGCGTTGATAAGTGAAAATAATTAAAAGGAATAAAGGACAAAAAGAGAGGATGGACTTTGTGTTAATAAGAAAGCATAATAATTTTAACCAAGCATGCTTTTCTACCGTCTAACATGCATACTACGAATCAGAAGATATATATGAATGTTTGCAGATACTAATTTGTCATGCACCAACAAAAAGCATTTTAACATGCTTATTCAATATAAGGTGACTTACCCCATCACCAACAGCAAATAAACTCACGACTAAAGAATTCTGCAAGCGACGTCCCACCAAAAGCGCATATGCGTCAGTGATTCCCAAGAGGAGACTCCACATGCTCTGCAAACCAGTAGCAGCTACGAGGTAGCTGGAGAAACGTAGGACTGCATTTAGTGCTAAAATTACAAGACAAACAAAACCAATGTATAGCATATTATTTACTGGGCAGGGCACAGTGCAGTTCCTTTCTTGGTGAGGATCATGCTCTTGTATTTATTTGTACATTACTTGAGGTTAGACATGTGGTACTACGACTGCAAATTTCAGTTTAATATATTATACATTTAGGCCTTTTTTACAGTTCAAGTGTTTCAATAACAAGTGAAAATTACAGGTAAACTCATGTATACATACTGCAGGCATCTACAACACTAATAAAGTACGCTTTGCACCGCAGTGTAAATCATTACTACCCATTACACAGAGTAAATAGTCCGTCCTGCAGGAATTCTCCTTACCAGTCACCACTAAGATAAGAAGAGCATAGATCATGTCTTCCACTATAACAAGTCTTACCGATCTACATAAACCTCAACCCATCCAGAAAAAAATCCATGTAGATGACTCACATTCACATAATCTCCTTTAACAGGACTTATCCAGCCACAGCTAATCTCAACCATGCCAGAGACAGTAGAGTCTAAAACATCTGTTGCCTAAATCCGACTTTTCCCATTCAGATCAGCTTACACAGAATCACAGATCACCAAAATACATACCAGTTCAATGATCTGACATAACTAATCATCAATTCGTTCTTTATAGATTAGAGCTACTCAAATGATCTCATCAACTACAATTCAACAACTATCACTCCAAAACGCATTTCTATTTTCTAGGAACAGCAAATAAAAACAAAAATAGCAAGTAGTAACTAACAGCAATCAAAGCGATATATCAGCAAAAACAGCACCAATCAATACAATTATACAACAACAGAGCAGAAAATATACCAGAAAGCAGTAACAGAAGGGAAATCGGATGTAGTAGCCATAACACAGAGCGCAACGACGGCGAACATAAACTGACAGACGCGCAACACTAAGCCGCCGACAGTTCCCGGCATACCTTGAAGATCCTTCATCCTCACGCGCGGAAGAGGTGGCGCGTCTGGAGCACCTTCCGTCTGCAACGGTGGCGCCTCAACGGGGTGAATCGCCGTCTGGCTTACATTCATCACCGCAAAATTACAGCCACTGAAGCTCCTCGGAGAAGAAGGGCAGTGAGATTTGTAAGTTTGTGGTGAAACGTCGTCGTAACGATCTGGAGATGGGATATACTGGTAGTGCTAGCTGATGGCTGAATTTGACCGGAGTGTTGGAGAAGGAAGGGTGTGGGAGGAATTATTAGGCATTTCTTTTTGTTTTCTTTCGTTTGTTTTATTTTGTGTTTGGTCTGTCTAGCTGAAGTGGCCCGCATTTGGTGATTTAATTCAACTTACACTAATTTGTGGTGATGCCACGACATATTAAATTTTTTATAAATAATAATAATTTATCTATTAACAAGAATAATAAATAATTTAAAAAATAATAATTTATAATAAATACCATACGTTAAAATAGGGTACATAACAATAAGAATAAGAAATAATTAAAGTTTGTACAAAAAGAAAAAGGGGAAGGAAAAAAAAGTGCGAAGACTTCAAATTCCGGCACAAATGATAAAATACACACACTGCATACAAAGTATTGAAAACGATGGTTAACTATCAAGTTATAATAATTGTATACTAACTAATATAAAAAAAAATGTGAATAAAAGGTCATATACCTTAGGAATTTCTACAAATCTCCTTATAAACAACATTTGTCGTCATGTCGGTTGGGTTTAATTCTTCATCTAATGCTAAGAACTTCAGCCCCTTCCTGCTCGTCACACATGAAAATGCTACATATAACTGACCATAACTGAAGACAGACTTTGTAAGGTAGAGTCCAATGTGCGATAATGTTTTGTCCTTGACTCTTCATAGCATACTGATGTAGTAAACTGCCCCATTTGAAATCGAAGTTGGAAATTTAGTCAAGTCTGATGGGCTCACCTCACCATACACGGAAATATTATTCTACAGACATAATTTTACATGCTACTATTGGTGTTTTCCACAACCCGCTCCCTCGAGTTCGTTATGGATTAAGAAAATAGAGAAGATAGAAGAGAGTTTTTCTGCCTAGAGAGTACTTGTCATACCCTACGGTCCGTTATGGAGATCAAGAATGTACAAAGAAGATTAAATACAATTTACCCTCCGAGTGAGTATATGTTGATACCCCACCCCACCCCCCGTCTTCATTATGGTGATTAAGAAGTAAAGAGAAGACCGAAGAGAGCTTCCCCCCGTTACAAAGTATCTGCCAAACCCCCCACCCCCCACCACCCTACTCGCT
>JAYMSP010001512.1:0-31361 GCA_036897095.1 Plantago elongata | reverse complement strand
GTTATTTTAACATAGTTTTTTTTTCATTTTTTTTTTTTTTTTTTTTTTTGAACTAAAATGTTTGATGTGTTGTTGAAAACTTGTTATGGATGAGCCATTAGTCCCAAAATGAAGCATCTTTATCTTTAAACTTTAAAGGACCTGCTGACTCGGCCTTTTTGAAAGTATATCTCATAACTTCCATACTGATATAGTCCGAAACTTGCAGGATTTATGTCATATGTTTCTTTTTTTGGGTATGATTTTTTCAAGTTTATGATTTGGAGAACTATTGCAGGTATACTTCGACTATATGAGAAGCTTTCGTGTTGCTTTTGATGATTTTTTTGAGGAAGATATCATATCTATGATAGTAGTTGGTCTTGGTCCATGTGGAGAATTGAGGTACCCTTCTAATCCGGTCAAGCATGGGTGGAGATACCCCGGTATCGGTGAATTTCAGGTGATTTGAGAGGTAGTTTTGCTCAGTTTTTCTCCTTTCTGGTGCCCCTCTCCATAATTCAGATGATTTCACGTGTACAAGCATGTTTCTACTTTCCGATTCATTGTTGGTGTTGTTAGTACAGGCTTTGAATCTAGTTAGCGAACTGTTGGACTTTCCAACAGCACCTCACCAAAAATTTTGGCATTATAATATTCTTGTTCCTTTGCAGTGTTATGATCAGTACTTTCTGAAAGGACTACGGAAGGCTGCTGAAGTCAGAGGACACCCTTTTTGGGCTCGAGGCCCTGAAAATTCAGGTTCCTACAATTCGCAGCCTCATGAAACTGGATTTTTTTGTGATGGGGGAGATTATGATAGCTCTTATGGCAGATTTTTCCTTAGCTGGTATTCACTTAACTTAGTTGACCATGCTGATCGAGTGCTTTCACTAGCCAAGCTAGCTTTTGAAGGAACTTGTATTGCTGCGAAGGTGAGAAACACCGACCCTTTTATCCTTTCGGCCTTGTACATTCGCCATTATCAACATTCTCCTCACATGGGTTTAAGAGAAAGGTACAAATGTTCACTCTACCGAACTTTGGTCTTTGTGGTTATAGAACTAAACCTTATTTAGGAGTTAGAACAGGTAGAAGTGATCTATCATAGATTTCAGGGGCCCTGTTCCAAACATAAAATTTGGGCTCCAACTCTCCAAGTAAACATATAACTAAAATCCATACTATGGTTTGTTATGATTTTCTTAATACATCATTCCAAACCAATAAGAAACATCTTGAAAATTGTAACCCAATACGCATGTCACCTAATTTCATAAGTTTTTCTTTCGATTCATGTATGATCATGACATATTGCCTCTTTATTGACGTCAAATAAAGTGAGCACAATTTGTGTTACTAGTGGTGGATAGCATTATAGCTCAGATCCAAAATAAATATAGAAAAAGCCCAATACATGGTGGATCATGAGGACTATGTTGTTGAAAGTATTTACTTCAAATCTTTCTTGGGCCAATAGACCAAAAATTGGAGGCCCTGTGCTGGCAGGCTCCACACCCCTTATCTGGGCCTGATATATGGATGATGGTAAATAATCATTGAATCTACATTGATTTTCCCCTTTATGATTATGGCGTGGTCCCGTCCCAGATGATATACTCATGTCAGTTCCTGGCTTTCGCTTAGTTTGAGCTAAATCTTAGTGACTTTATCCTAGAGTTATATTAAATAGAAATTGGTTGTGGATTATTGGATATCCTTGAATAGTTTGAAAGCCTCCCAGTTCCCATATTCTTAGGTCCTAGCAAATGGAAGACTGTAGATTTCTTTTATCCACATCAAATTGTACTAAAGCATACTATACAACTAGCAGTCAAATGTTATGCAAGTTTGAAGTTGGTCATCTTATGATCTGTTTTATTTTGAGCAGTTACCAGGTGTACATTGGTGGTACAAGACGGCTAGCCATGCTGCGGAATTAACTGCAGGATATAATAACTCCTGCAATCGTGATGGATATGCTTCTGTAATGACAGTGCTAAAGAAGCATGGTGCTGCTGTTTGTTTTACAAGTTCTGAAATGAGCATGATAAATCATGCAGACTTCGCAGAGGCGTTGGCCGACCCTGAGGGGTTGGCATGGCAAGTAAGGATACAAATAGTTCTCTGAATATAAACATGTAGTGTTCACGTCCACAATTACATTGGGGGTGTGAGACTGTTTGATCACTTGGCAACATCAGTTTTTATTTGGCGGTTTTTCACTGTAGGTTATGAATGCTGCCTGGGATGCTTGCCTACCGGTTACCGGTGAAAATTCTCTTCCATGCCACAGTAGAGAAGGATATAATTTTTTACTAGAGAAGGCGAAACCCATTAGTGATCCAGATGGAAGGCATTTTTCTGCTTTTACTTATCTGAGACTCAACCAACTTCTCATGGAAGGACAAAACCTTGTTGAATTCGAACGATTTGTCAGAAGAATGCACGGTAATTGTTACTGTTCTTTTCCCTGGGTCAAACCTCTTGAAGTACGAACTATTCCCTCATTGAAGTGTCTTAGTAACAGAGATTCTTGTGGGCAAGCGTGTACTATACACTGACTTATGGTAATAGGGCTTGGATAGCTAAGACCATACCCGAGATTCTTGCATGCAACTTTACATTTCTATAATCTCCTGAAGTATATCTCTCTCCCCCCTGAGCAATCATGAAGTGTACTACATTTTCTCTGAAATTATCTGTGATTGCTGATTGCCCTTTCAACTAATTAGAAAAATTCCCAAATATAATCCTACACTTTTGGCCAATAATGGATGAACCTTAATAGTTCTACCAGTATAGACGTCTCCTTGAGGTTGTTTATTGGGAAATTAAACGGTTGTGTTTTTAACCTTAACATGCACACAAACGTTGTGGGCGCCTGTATGCATTATAACTTCTCACTGTCTTGTTGGGTTGACTCACATGCTTGGCTAACTATGCTGATCATTTTTTTGCATTGCAGGAGAATCTGTTGCAGAGTACCGGCCATAACTCAAAAGTTCGACTGCCAAACACAGTATTGGAATATTCTACCCAACTATCCAAGTATACTTGTAAAGGAGATGGAGCATATAAGTGCAAGTCACATAGACAAGAAGTAAGAGTAGGAAGCTAACATTAAAAAGTCGGCTGTATCAATCCAACTGCAATCAACTTGTACATCAGGCCAACTGCAATCAACTTGTACACGACATCAACTTTTTAATGGGCATAGGTGTACCTAGTGTCATGAAGTTATTTTGTGCAATTTGCAGCATCATACATTTACATAACTAGCTCCTATTGTGTAAATCGAAATTGTGCATGTATTCTAAAATTATCTTGCTACAGTTTGGTTAGAAATTCATCAGTGAAGAAATGTGTTGATAACCATCTTGAATAATACTATATTCTATTGTATCTATGCTTATTTACTTCTATCATCACTTTCTGCTACCTCGTCCAAACAGAAATTCAGCCGAAGTAACTTTCAGACCACTTTTACCACGAATTGTAGTAGAAAATGTTGCATTTTCTTAGTAATAGTTCAGCACAAACATCTCGAAAAATGAAAATAGTGATAAAAGTTTAAAAGGTGGCAAAAATGTGTTTTGTGGTAGAATTTCATTTGTCTATATCAATGTATATCGAAATTTAACTACTTTAGACGAATATAATGATCAATTATTCATTTCCAAATGATACTCCATAGAATCTAAATTGAGTAGATATAAACAACAAGTACTTGGACAAGAAGTTAATGAAGGTACTAAAATTTTATTTAAAAAAAAATACTTCTTGCGTTTCAAAATAAATGACACATTTAAAAATTTGGAAAAGAAAATGTATTAGCAGTGTAAATGATAATAAAAACATACGTGCGGATGAGTTTTAAAATGTTGTTAAAAGAAGAAATATGACATTGTATTGAGAAATATATAAATGAAATATGTGACATTTGTTACTGTAGAAGTGAACGGATTTTGTTTCAAAGGAAAAGAGAAAGCAATAAACTTTTCCCTCCAATAATCGTTTCCGATGAGCTCAATTGAATCAACCGGCCAAGAAAACAAGATGGGAAGAAATGCCATTCTCACAATCGACAATAGCTCATCGCCAATACCGAAGTAGCAGTAGTTAGATAGTGTTATCTGTGGCAAAACGCAAGCTTTTCATTCGATCATAGAAAACCATTATCAATTTTCCCAATCAGAATGGACGAAGAGTCCAAAGTTTCCGATTTCCAAACACGATACCTTCATATTCCCATTGTGATTCTCGATTTTGTTGGATCATTCACCTGTAACTTTCGCTCGCTAAACTTAATCTTTACTAACAGTTCCTCCAATCCCTTTATTTATACCCTTGTTTTCACCGCTAACTTTTTTCTTTCGTTCAACTCACCACCTGTTTGTTGAATTGCATCTCAGAGTTGTTGAGTTGTTTCATGGAACGTGACGGAAATCAATCGCCACGCCCACGGCTTGCTACGGTAATTTCATTTAGTGTATTATTCGAGGTAGTTTATAGTTTGCTAATTGTGTTAAGGCTGTTTATGTATGGGCATATTTTGAGATTCTTTGTGCAAATTTCAACTTTTTTCGGTTCATCTGACTTCAGTTTATTCCATGTCATTGCAAATGCATTGTGATAATGATTCATGCCATAGCTTTTAGTGGTTATTGTTTTATGACATTTGTTGGTGCTTTTTTATATAGTGCTCTATAATTTGATTTTAGATACAGAGTATCACTGTGTTTCTTTTGTTATTTGTTTGATAAATGGATTATATTTGAGGCAGTACTTCTTTATTCATTGGGTGTCTGGATTCAAGATAAACCCATCATATACCCAAGTAGAAAAATAGAGCTATAGTTTGACATATGAATCAGGTATGCTGTAAATGGATCCTAAAGTGGCAGATGTTGTTCTCTTTCACTTATTCCATCCACAGTTGACAAGTCGAGGTAATGCCTGGGAAGATCCGTATCGCCTTCTGTATTGTTCTAGTAAAGGTGATAAAGCCGGTGTTTTGGAGGAACTCGAGAATGGTGTGACCACTAATCTGGCTGACTATGATAAAAGAACTGCTCTCCATTTGGCATCATGCGAAGGGTGCACTGAGATAGTAGTTATGCTTCTTGAGAGAGGAGCTGATGTGAACTTCATGGATCGCTGGGGTCGCACTGTGAGTGGATGCCTTATAAGTGACACAATAACTTAGTGGGCAACTCTTATTCGGATATGAAGATTTCTTCAAGGATAATATTACTATCTCACATTTTGAAATATCTTGCAGGCACTGTCTGACGCTCGTAGCTTTGGCCATCAAGATATCTGCAAGATACTGGAGGCACATGGTGGGATTGACCCCGTATGTCACTTGTCATATAAGCAGTTTTTATTTAGAGATAATAGGATTGTACTCCTGTGCACATGCTTTCTAGACACTGAAATTTCACAACTCTTCTTTCATCTGTTTGGCCACTCAAGTGGATTTCACCTAAATGTAGTTAATACTGGCAGGGTGAGTAAAATCTAGGTTTCATAGTTTCTGATAGATATTCATCCCCATTCCCAGTATATTGAACTAATATGTTGGCTTTTGTAATTCCTGCATAATTAAAATTCTAGTTATGTATTTCACCTACCACATACGTATGGTAAGTATTTCTCGTTGCTTGGTCCAGATGGGTGTTGACTCTCAAAGTGCATGTTGTGAAATAGATTGGACGGAAGTCGACATGAATGAAGCAACTCTGATTGGAGAAGTAAATTTTCTTACTTTCTAGCCAAGGCAAATCTAGGCACTAGCACATTAAAATTCTCCAATTTCAGTTATTTGCTTCAAGTACTACCAGGCACTAGCACATTAAAGTTTCATCAGCATATGTACCATCCAGTTGGCAACAATCTTGAATCTTTTTTAAGTAATATGGATGTTCTGACTAATAATAGGGTGCCTATGGTGAGGTGTACTTGGTTAAATGGCGTGGCACAGAAGTTGCTGCAAAGACAATCCGTTCTTCTATTGCATCAAATAATGCAGTGAAGTATGTTTCTCCACCTTCCCTTTTTTTCCAGCCGTCTATTTAAACTAGAACCAATATGCTTGCATTAACTTTTTTTTGAAACGGAATATGCTTGCATTAACAATTCTCCATTTGCATTGCTAGTTACAATTCATGGCTCTTTTACATGACATCTAGATTTAAGATAATACAAGTGAAACATGCAAAAGCTTAAGATTAATTAGGGATAAAAAATGCTCGCTCGCTTTAATACATCTGATACCAATAAAATTTCCCTTTTACTGGTGTACTGGAAGTCTGAAATACTCCAGATTAAATGTGAAGAGTATCAGGTACCTATTTTACAGAAATCACATTAACCTGAGAAGCAATCCCATATCTTAAAATTTCAAATTTATGTGTTATGGTAGATAATTTCTGCTAGTGTAGCATTTCAATCAGAGATTTTTCTAAGGCACATAAATCTCCAAGGAGGGGGGGTGGGTAATGTGCTCGTGGGAAATTTTAATCTGCAATTGCTATTTATTATTTTTATGCGGATTACATACATTACAGGGATAACTTTTTAAAAGAACTCGCCTTGTGGGCCAAATTGCGTCACCCAAACATAGTGCAGTTTCTCGGCGTGCTGAAGCATCCGAACCGTTTGATTTTCCTTACAGAGTATTTGAGAAATGTAAGCTTTGCTCATGAACCATTGTTTTTTTTGCTTCTCTGGTGATGCATCATTAATGCCCCATTAATCGAAATGCTAGGGAAGTTTATATGACATTTTGAGAAAGAGAGGAAGACTCGACGTATCGACTGCTGTTGCATATGGTTTGGACATAGCAAGGTATGCATACAGACTAATTAAAAAATCAAGACTGACGATGTATTTGTCTAAAGCTGCAGGTGTTCTGTTGTAGACAATTGAGAAGTTCACTGAAGAAGTCTATCATGTGTCTCTTCTTAAGACTCCAATGCATCAGCGTACTTTTTTGTAATCACTAAAATATTTGGATGCTATTGGAAGAACCGTTATGGATATAAGATGCTTCCAGCACTAATGTTCCAATATTTTGGCTTCAATGTTCCATGTTTCACATGGAAAATGCAGAAATTTATTGTTGGATGAAAAAGATACAAAATATGTTCCACCTACATGACTACATTGTAGCCTTGAAAAACCAAAGAGGTAGCATTTCCTAAAAATCCAGCTATGATCATAAATGATGTGGTGAAACCCATGCCCAGAACTCTGTGATCCCACAAGACCACAAATATGCTCGTTCCTTAAGCTGTGTAGAAGATGCATTGGAATTTTACTATTGTTCCTTATTCGCTGTTCTATCTATCTTGTAAACAAGAGAGATACTTGAATACTTCTACTTTCTCAGTGCTCTTAGTGCATAGTCATCTCCTAAATACAATCTTGTACTCGTGTATAAGCAGAGGTATGAATTATCTACATCAGCACAAACCTCATGCGATCATCCATCGAGATTTGACACCAAGGTACCAATATCAATTTTGTGCATTGCTACAAGCCTACAAGTTCTTATTTTGATAATGTCATAAGTTACCTTGTTACATCATGGAATGTTTCTTGTAGCAATGTCTTGCAGACTGAAGCAAAGCGTCTTAAAGTCACAGACTTTGGTCTCAGCAAAATCACACAGGGAAAAGATGTTGGCTACAAAATGACTGGTGGAACTGGGTCATGTACACTTTCTTACTTCTAATGGAACATTCCGTTTATATGAATGTAGAAAATTCTTCTGAAATGCTTTTGTGATATTTGGCAGTCCGCTACATGGCTCCTGAAGTCTATCGCCGGGAATCTTATGGGAAAAGTGTAGATGTGTTTTCATTTGCTTTGGTTGTTTATGAGGTAAAAAAAGACTTTACACCAGTCCTTGTTTTTCCATGCTTAACTCCAATCATGTGCACGACTATTTCGTTGCTAAATTCTGCTTCACTTTTTGAATGATTGTGTGCAGATGTTCCAAGGAGGACCATCAAATAGGGGTGAAGATCCACAACATTTGGCAGACAAACGAGCATATGAACACATTCGTCCACATCTCCCTTCTATGCTGTTTCCTCAACCAATCAAGAAGTGAGTTCTTTCACCACCCTAGATCAATCAACCTTCATGTTCCCCATCTAACTATATAATTCTCAGAACTCCTTGGACCTATCATCGCTGAAGCCACATCTTCCTCGTGTAGGTTACATGTAACTTCTTGATCAGGGTTAAATGCATATTTGTTTTCTTAAAAAAGAAAAAGAAAAAGTATGGTCATATAGACATGCTGCATCTGCATGCTTATGACTTAAACCCAAGTTGACATGCTGCAAAACTTGATGGCAATTGGCAGGCTACTTCAAGATTGCTGGCATAGGAACCCGGATCTAAGGCCTTCGTTTGAAGACATCATCATGCAATTAGAGAGCATCCAAGAGAACTTGAAACTGAAACAAAAGGCCTCAGGCTGTTGTAGCTGGTTACCTCGTAAAGCAATCAGTAACAATGTTCATGCGTGAGGGTTCCCACGACATTTTGATTCCAAGAGATCTTAACCCCTGTATCTGCTTTAGGACTTGTAGAGTCAAGAATCTCATGATGCAGCAACATGGATCACCATCTGTACTGTTTTTGGATCATAGCTGCCTAGCTGGTCTGCTGGTGCAGTTCATAGTAGTTATGCATACATCATATATGTATACATTTCCATGCTTTAAAGTAGTAATAGAAGGAAAGCACATAATCCATCTCATATATATGTCGTGGCCATCTTTGTACTCTTATATCGAGAAAGATGAAATGTGTATAAACTTCCATTGAAACTACCTAAAAGTAAACCGATTTCTAAGTTTTCACTTGGATTTTCATCCGAATCATTCCGTTCTAAATCTCACATTTACTTGTTGGTCAATGTTTTAAATACTGGATTAAACCTCAATCAAATTTTAAACTGGAGAAGCATAAATTGACCACGAAACTCTATATTAGTACAATAAATACTCCATATAGTCATATCGTTCGGACCGAGAAAAAATATTTCGATAAAGAGAATTTATTTTTAAGTAGATATTTATATTAATTTTTTATAAATAAATAATGTGCATAACTTAAATGTTATATTTATTGAATAAAAATCACTAAATACTAACTTGACAAAGCAATGTTTTTGTTCAACACGAACGTTCATACATCGATGCACTACTATTAACACGATAATTTAAATAAGTATTTTACATCTTAAATTTTAAAATGAAAATCATATATATAGATAAATATTATTGAATATTATGTCATTTATTATTATAGAAAGGTATTATTACTTAAGGCGGGATCGGAGAAAGTCATGGAATATGACAATGTGAAATTTATTCTTATCTATAATTGATCTCAAGTTGAGACCGACATTTTTTATGAATAGAGAGTTTATTCCTTTATAGAGTATTTATTTACGAAGCTTTTATTGTAGTCCACCTGAGATACACTATCGAATAATTTAAGTTTTATCTGAATTGTACTTATACGAGATCCAAAATGCACAAGGTCACCTAAGCATCTTGAGTCGCACGAGAAAGTGCATTGGAGAATGCTACCAAAATTTTATGCGGGCCTTGCAATTCAGCCCATGTGAATTTTACACTATTAAATTAATTATCTCAGCTCTTAAAAATAGATAAAATCTACAATTTACACACAATAACATAAATTTGATATACAATATTGCAGAACTCTCAATACTCATTACAAAAATTTCAACTTTTACAATTTTTTGTACTTAAAACAACTGTCCTTTTGATAGAGCTAAGGTTGATCTATAGGAATGTAGTAATAATAATTATTACAAAAGATGTTCACAAATGTCTGGGTGGTGTAGTCGGTTATCACGCTAGTCTCACACACTAGAGGTCCCCGGTTCGAACCCGGGCTCAGACATTTTTTAACTAGCGCTGGTCGCCTTCTTCCAGTTCTTGAGGTTTTCGGTATTTTAAAAATCTCATATTTTTGACGTTTGTAATCAATTAACAGTTCTTCAGGTTTTGGGAATTTTAAAAATCTCATCTTTTTTAGGTTAGATTTCAATTTTTCTATTGATTGACTGTCTGTCCGTCTGTCTGTTAGCTCATTCACTCCATAACAATTGACGATGTATCTTCAGTCTCTCCCTTTCTCAAACCATAATCTCCACTACCCGCCAACAAATCAGCTAAAAAACCTGTCCTTTCCTCCAAATCCAAAATCCGGGTTTTTCAATTCACCCAAAAGGGTGTCTGTATCAAGATTCAGTTCATATAAAAGCAACCGCTTGACTATGATTGGATGTAGTAGTGGCCACAATGTACAACAACAGAAACAAGAGGAGAAGCATGACGATGAGTTTTACATGCGAAGATGTGTGGAGCTTGCAAAGAAGGCAATTGGGTGCACAAGTCCTAATCCAATGGTTGGATGTGTCATTGTCAAAGATGGTCAAATTGTTGGAGAAGGATTTCATCCCAAAGCTGGTCAGCCTCATGCTGAGGTTGATTTGATAGCCTTCTCTTTTTAGCTTTATGTTACATTGTTGATATTGGATTGTTTGTGAATGTGTCTTGGCTTTATGTTAGTACATTGTTGATATGGGATTGTTGCAGTTTACATTATAGAAGTGATTTATGTGCTAGGATGATATGGTTGAACACATCATAGTTTGAGTTATACTTAGATTAGTTTTAGTAGGATTCGAAAGATTAAGGGTATAGTGTGTCTTTGTTGAAGGTTAAAGGCTCAATTTGATTTCATACTTTGTTCTGTTTAAACTCAAATTTGTCAATTTAGTATTATATGCTGACAGAAAGATTGTTATGAATTAACTGACTAAGAAAAGTACAGGTCTTTGCTCTCAGGGATGCGGGGGATTTGGCTGAGAATGGAACAGCGTACGTGAGTTTGGAACCATGTAACCACCACGGGAGAACTCCACCTTGCACTGAAGCACTAATCAAAGCCAAAGTGAAAAAAGTGGTGGTTGGTATGGTGGATCGAAATCCACTAGTAGCTTCAACTGGCTTAAGAAAACTTCAAGACGCTGGTATAGAAGTGAAAGTTGGAGTAGAGGAGGAAATGTGCAAAAGGCTCAATGAATCCTTTACCCATCTAATGCTCACTGGGAAGCCATTTGTTACTCTGAGGTAATTCCAGATCTTCTCAAGCTGATAGTGTATGTACTATTTACATATGCCCCCTCCCCCATCTTAGATCTGATTCCCCGTGTCAACTTAATTTTTCAAAAATAATTACATCGTGTTAACAAGCTGATATGGAGTCTATTATACCAGCCTACAAAGCGAAAGTGAGATACATCTGCTTATTCTTTTCTACAACTAAGTTTTTACTGTGGGGTTGTGAGCTATATTCCTCATTTTTGTAATTAGTTTCATGATTTGTTCTTTTTACCAAAATTTGGCTCTTCTTTGTCCTTTTTAAAATTCATAATTATATTCTTATTCTAGTTGGATTGTTTTCTGTAACTATTTGCAGTAAAAGCTATTCGGGTCATATAAATTGTTATACTCTCAACGAGGTTGCTGGGGAGAGGAGGGGGGTTAATCACTTCACACTGAACCTTTGATGACATTTGAAACTTTTTGGACAATCAATAATATAGTATGTAGTTATGGAGTAATGCGTGGTCTCTGAAACGTTACCTTGTCATGATTGTTTCTATTGCGTTTAATGACAAAGCTGGGTTTTGTTTATGCACTATTTAAGTCTTGTGCGTTACGTTATTGATAATCTGTTCGCATAAATATGTTGAATAGGTATTCCATCTCACTCAATGGTCATCTTGTAGACCAACTTGATAATGAAGCCACGGAGTGCGGCGGCTATTATTCAAAATTGTTGCAAGAATATGACGCAATCGTACTTTCCTCCACATCACTGACAACGGCATCCCTCCCTTCATCTAAAGAACCTGGTGCCAATCAACCCCTTAAGATTTTTCTGACAAAATATTCAAAGCCCCTTTTTAAGATACCTTCGCTGTCCACCGATGCCCTTTCTGAAGTAATAATAACATCTGAGGAAAGCACGATTACAGAGCCAGAAATTGAAGAAGGAATAGGGAAAGTATCTTCCGATAGTATAAGATTAGTGGAAATTTTGGAACACTGCAAGAAGCAAGGATTTTGTAGCGTGTTACTAGACCTGATGGGTAATTTTGTGGACTTTGAGAATATACTTAAAGAGGGTTTGGAAGATAACTTGATCCAGAAAGTCGTGGTGGAGGTATTGCCTCGTTTGGGTGGTGATGGAGAAAGTGTTTTGAGTTTGATAAATCTAAAAGCAGATGTGAAGAATCTGACATCAAGGGTATCAGGCAAGAGTGTTTTACTGGAGGGATATCTCTGATTGTATTTCATGGAAGCATGAACATCTCATATTTGAGAAAAAGTGATCGTAAATGTCACATGTGAAGTTTAAATTGCTGCATTGTTATCGTTATGGAAAGATAGCAGCGAAGGAAGCTTTATGGGTGGATTTTTGTTGTTTGATCTGACATGTGCTTACAACCGTGGAGTAGTTGTTGTCAAGATGTATTTCAAGCATCAAGCAAAGCAAAGATCGATTATTTAAGTTGCGCTCTTCCTAGTTGAAGACTAAAGGCGTATTACGTTTTTTATTAGTTATAGACACTCTTCATTTTTCTAATTTATACAGTAGTCTTGTTTCTTGGCAGAATTCTGCAGGCAAGTAAATTTGGCTGGTAAAGAAAGCTCTTGAACAGTTCTGTAACAAAGAATAAAGTGTTGTACTCTAATGTTGTCTGATTGCCTCCAGTTCAGCAAATTGATACACTCGCCAATGTAGCAGATGTTATTTCAAGACAATGCAAATGAACTTCTAATTAACAATGTTTTAAAAATCAGTCTTGAATGTGGGTAAAGGATGATTATGTTAATACCACTTGGTCATTGACTTTGCATCTCTGTAAATACCATTTATTCAATCGTTTGTAGCATTGCATTTGAATCTCTGCTGTCTCTTTAATTACTGCAAATTATCTCCATACTTGTTTTTGCAATTTAAGCATTCGAATCACGTTAGATGGTGGATGTGGTTGCTTCTGGTATAGTGAGTGCAATTCTGGAAAAGCTGAGCTCTGCTGAAGAGATTGGTGCTGCTTGGGGTTGAAGAAAGACTTGGACAGACTTAGAGCAAGCACATTTAGTATGATCCAAGTTGTGCTTCAGGATGCTTAAATGAAGCATTTGAAGAATGTGCCTTTACATAACTGGCTAGGAAAGATTAAGGAGGATGCTAGAGATGGAGATAATCTATTAGACGAGGTTGCAACTGAAGGCCTAACGGCCAAGTGTTGACTCTGAAAGAGGTAAGGTTTACAAACTCAATGCCTTTTTCTCTACGCGAAATTCATATGTTCACGCATCCGTCAAATTAAATTTTAAATTTATTTTAGTCAAATTCACAAATCACAATCTTTAAAAAATGTGAAGTAAAGATTAATTGTCCAGAGTATCGTTCTTAAATACGACTTATTAATGAATAAATTATAATAATAGTATTTTCAATTTAATTTACATATTACTCTTTGCTATCGCTTAAAAGTTGTTATGATTTGTCTTGTGTAATCAAATTTTAAAATTCATGACTCTAATATTATTGAAGATATGTCCACACTAACTTATCAACTCGATAATTTTATTTAAAACCAAATAAGAATGTCTTATGAACATTCAACTGGTAGTTTAAAACTAGATAATTATAAGTCAATTCAGATTTTCTTTTATGTAGTATAATATAGTAGTTAACTTATAAGATATCAGTTTGTTTAACTATACGGATTCTATAAAGAAAGGGAAAACCTCTGAAGTTATTTCAGTATTTAACCATGTACATATAAGAATTTCAAAAAGAATCTCTCAAGAAAGAAAATCTTTTGTATGAATCTTTCGTTATTGAGTTTACCATACACTTTATATGTTTCATGCAATTCACCTAACATCGAATGATATAAGTCTTGTATAAGAATGTGCAATGCACTAAAACACTCTTGTTGACGATCATTACGATAACATCTAACGTTCTTCGAATACTGTGATATTTTATACCAGGTAAATCCTTAACCCCTCTTACAAAGAATGGAGAATGAAAATTTGGTCGTTCTAATGTACGTAAACTAGAGTTGATCCATAAAAACCAAAAAGAGGAAATCGACAAATTAGGTTGCCAGCCAAGCCAACTATAACATGTACAATATACTCTACCTGGTTTGTTTGTTGACGATTGCTCCCACACAAACACACTCTTGTGTTCTCCGCCCCTTGCTCTTTTCTCCACTCTTATTAATCTCTTCTTTTCTTCCCTTTCTTCTCCACATTCATTTCTCATTCCCAACAACCAGACCATAGAGAGCATTGGAAGCTCCGACTGATAATGGCTTGCTCAGCCCAAATTATCCAACCTCCTCCACTCTCAATCAGATCTGCCGATTCCACCAAATCATCACTCCTCAAGCCTTCCTCTTTTCTCGGAACTAACCCTCTTTTCCCCAATTCCAAACCCTCCTTCTCCCCTCTCTCCCGCCGATCCGCCTTCACTGTCTCCGCCGTTAAATCTGATGTCGTCAAGGAGAAGGTTAAGGCCACCGCAATCCCCAATCTGGTATAACATACACTCATTCTGCTCAATGTATTATTCAATTCACTTGCTTTCTTCTACTTCTCATTCATTGCTGCTAGTTTTTAGCACATCACTGCGTAATAAGTAGTAGTAGTAGTAGTAGTTTTGCTTGATTGTGAAATAGTAGTTTCAAAATGGTGGATGATCAGTGAGCAATTGAGTTTGTTTACTGTGATTTCTTCGAAGATAGAGCTAACTGGTATTTGAAAAAGGCTGTATTCTGATATCACTGCGGATAGACTGCCATGTGGCGGTGTCTCTGTTTGGCAGATCACTGCATAATAGTCGATAGTGATATAGTTTTTGGAGTTGGAGGATGGATGATTAATTGTATTGTGTTTACTTTGATTTTGAATGATTCATTGGGAATATTGATTCCTGTTATGTAGATATTCTGTTATTGCATTTCAATATTACTTCATGTTACTTACGTGAACTGATGGTTATCAGGCAGTAAGTATTTTGGGGTCGTTTGGGTGATCTTTATGTGGTGGTGTTAATACAGATTACAAAATCTTAGGCTTGTGTTAGAAAAAAGTGACACAGATTTGCAAACATGGAGCTGCATTTCTGGGTTTGATGTGACCAACTTGCAAATCAGGCTGTACTATTTCTTTATTTGAAAGTGATAGATTCTCAAATTTTGAAAATAAAGGATGAAAACGACATTGTTACCCATGGTTGCCCAATTTTTTTTTTACTACCACTAATGGTTGAGGTAGATTTATTTAATTCTTCAATTATGCTGTTACTAATTGTAATGTTTTTATCGTTCACTTCTCTTAAGATTGTTGGAAATCAACTGGTTCCTACTTGTGATTCAATTGAATATGTTTTCATTGCATGCAGTTGATCACGAAAGAAGAGGGGTTGGTATTGTATGAGGACATGTATTTGGGAAGAGCCTTTGAGGACATGTGTGCTCAGATGTATTACAGAGGCAAAATGTTTGGCTTTGTTCACTTGTACAATGGTCAGGAAGCCGTCTCCACCGGCTTCATCAAGCTCCTCAAGAAAGAGGACTGTATTGTGAGCACTTACCGTGACCACGTCCACGCTTTGAGTAAAGGAGTCCCTGCCAGGCAGGTGATGAGTGAGTTGTTTGGCAAGACCACTGGTTGCTGCAGGGGCCAGGGCGGTTCCATGCACATGTTCTCCAAGGAGCACAATGTTCTTGGTGGGTTTGCATTCATTGGAGAAGGTATTCCTGTCGCTGCAGGAGCCGCATTCACTAGCAAGTACAAGAGAGAGGTTTTAAAGGAGGATTGTGATGAGGTTACCCTTGCATTTTTTGGAGATGGTACTTGCAACAACGGCCAGTTCTTTGAGTGCTTGAACATGGCTGCATTGTGGAAGCTTCCAATAGTATTTGTTGTTGAGAACAATTTGTGGGCCATTGGGATGAACCATTTGAGGGCCACCTCAGATCCTCAGATTTGGAAGAAAGGCCCCGCGTTTGGGATGCCTGGTGTCCACGTTGATGGTATGGATGTGTTGAAGGTAAGGGAGGTTGCCATGGAGGCTGTGGGCAGAGCTAGGAGAGGTGAAGGTCCCACTCTAGTGGAATGTGAGACCTATAGGTTGAGAGGACACTCTTTGGCAGATCCAGATGAGCTCCGTGACCCTGGTGAGTGAAATCATTCTTATCTAAATTTTGAATTTCATACATGCTGTTTGGATTGTGTTTTATTGGTATGTCTAATTGAAAATCTATCGATTAGTTCTAATTTAGTTTTGATTAATAGTATATTATACATATACATGAAGTGAAAATAGAGAATTTAAATTTTGGTTCTAAGATATGGATCAAAGATTGGGGCAAATGTGAACCAGTAATTTGTGAATGATTATGTTAGGAGCCCTTGCGTGATAATACCAAGAGTCAATTTTATTTTACGCTGCAATATTTTTGACCACTTTAATTTTACACAACCTTCTCTTTTTTTGGGAAGTAGACACTAAAATGTTAATCAACACTTTAAATCTACACAAAGGTTGTGTTTTTTTTTCCAATCAACACAAACCATGATGATAAATTACACTTACTACCAAACTTACCAAACTTTTTTCAGTTCACCAGAAATAAATTATATACAACATTGATGATAAAGAAATAAAACAAAATATATGAAATAGATTGCCTTTATAAGAAGAAACATGCAATTACATTATTTTGATGAGAACAAGTACAATTAGAAAAATAAATCGTACATAATGTTGAAAGAGAATGAAGATATTAAATGTTTTGTTTGCCAATATTTATTTTGAAATCATGTATATTGCAATGAGGTCAAGAAGATGGCAAATATTTGCATTTTAATGCCCTCATCTCATCTATATTTCAAGAATTCAAGGTACCGTAAATATTTTTATGATTCCCTATCATTATTCTTATAACAATTAAGCAAAGTCGGCATATTTACATCAAAATGAATCTTAAATATTTAACAATGAAGAACCACATACTGCCACATAAGAATTTGCAACTATGGTCACGTATAATTATGTTTCTCTTTTAATATTATATAAGGTTAATACTTCTTATTATACTTGTTCTCATCAAAATAATGTAATTACATGTTTCTTCTTAAACAAGTAATCTATTTCATAAGTTTTATCGTTTTATATAGTTTATTTATGGTGAACTGAAAAGGTTTTGGTAGTAGTTGTAATTTATCATCAAGATTTTGGTGTAAGATTGAATATAAAACTTAACCTTTGTGTAGACTCAAAGTGTTGTCTAATGTTTTGGTGTTGACTCAAAAAAAAAAAAGAAGAGGCTGTGGTGTAAAATCAAAGTGGCCAAAAATATTATAGTGGAAAATAAAATTCTCTCTAATACCAATGGTAGAAGATAAGTTTCTGATGTATTTTTAGTTTTGCAAATGTCTGATGCGGTGATGTAGATGTCCTGTATATTCACTAGTACAGTTATTCCTGGTATTGTTTTTAAGAATAAGTCATCTACTTGATTACATGTATAAATTATTGATAACACATTAATTTTTCATGGCGCGGGCTGTGGCAAGAATTGCTGTGCCATCCACAAGTGGGGTAAACAAAATCAGCAGTTTTCTATTTTCTTATGTTACACTTGAACTACACTAAATCGGAAACATTCCAGTGGATTTCAATAATGTAGAGTACATAGTATCTTTTATATTAGATGACCTGTTTGATTTACCATTTTATACTACGTCTTATACTATGTTGCTGGCCGTACCTCATGGTATAACAAATATGTTTTTTTGGTTTTGCAGCTGAGAAGGCACACTATGCTGCCAGAGACCCTATCCCTGCTTTGAAGAAATACTTGTTTGAAAACAAATTGGCTACCGAGGCAGATCTAAAAGCCATAGAAAAGAAGATCGATGAGGAGGTTGAGGAGGCTGTTGAGTTTGCTGATGCAAGTCCCGTTCCAGCTCGTAACCAGTTGCTTGAGAATGTATTCGCAGATCCAAGAGGATTCGGAATTGGACCTGATGGAAAGTACAGGTGTGAGGATCCTAAATTTACTGAAGGCACTGCTCAAGTCTAATAAACTCAAGTTACGTATATGACCTTGCAGTCCAGGGAGTACATTATTGCATCTAGTGTTTATCGTTGTACTCAAATATTTACAATTGTTCTGATATTGTTGTCTAGGACATCTATTTATATTTCAATTTTGGTCCCCCGTCTTTGTATGGTCTCATGTATTTACTTTTTACAGTGTCGATGTTTACTGGAAACCTTACTCATCCATGTTTGATTTATGTAAGCAATTCTAGTGTATTGCTCTGTACTTTCATAGTTGCACCTAAGCATCTATCAATAATGCAGTACTACATCACCTATAACTAGCATCAAGAATTCAACATGGTGCCCGTTTACTGTTTTAAGTTCAACTGTCTACCTAAATTCCCCACAACCATATCCAGATTTAATAAAGTTGTACACCTATAGTTCAGACCGAAGATACGAGGGGCGGGGGGCCTGGTCAATCAGTTTCTTCGACTTGGCAAATTATGCATTTCCGACTCATCTGGAGTACTACACTGCGCGGTAGTTTATGTGTTCTTTCTAGACTTGTGCCTACTTTTGTCCTAAGTCAGGCAACTCAAAATATGATATTCATTTGTTTGATGAACGCTCTGTAATTCTTCTTGTTTTCCAACATTGTACAAGGCCACAGTCAAAGCAGGCCATGTTGTTTAGGCTTCGCGTAGTTCGTTATATCCAGAGCAGACAAGTTTTTTACAGTACAAGACTTGCTCAAATACCAGAAAGACAGGATTATTGCCTTGATCTTGATTTTGATCAGTCAAAGCAGGCCATGTTCAGCTAAGACGCATAGCTCCTTTTCACCCATCTATTCATAATCAAGTATATATGCTCCAGATCTTGATTTTGTGCAGCTTCAAAACCGGCTATCCTGGTTCTCTGTCTGCCAAACAAGTGGGCTAGCCATTTTGATTGTGTCTATCAAGATTGCTAGTCTGTTTTGTGTTTACACGAGCTCGTATCAGCTTCTCGTTTGTCAGTGTCCTGGATATTGCTGAGGATTGTGTTGCAAAGTTCATCCAGAGGAAGCATTGAAATGGTTCTTCAATAAGAACACCAACCTGCAATTAGTCTTAGTTAATTAGTTGCAAGATTAGACTCTGAAAAAAAGTGTCTTTTGTTTTTAGGCCGAAGATGGTTTTCACATATCATATGGTTTTAAGTAGAGCCAGAGATATGAACATGTGCGAGGAGAAACTTCGTACGGTCTTTTAAAATTATTCTAAATTTATATGTTTTAGTAGTTTGTTTCATAGAATTTCATACGTTCTATGTAATGATCTACCAGGGTTTAAAAATTGATTCTTATATCCTAATGAAATTTTTTTTTAAAATCATTAGACATTTAATTTTACGCATTATAAATATAAAGAAATTGTGAAAGTCCAAATTGTTATGTATAGTAATTGTAAGGTGTTGTATATAAATTGCAGATGTAAATATATTTAAGCCATTTATTAGCGAAGTATTAACTCTACACTTACGTATATTTGAAATTTATATGTTTTAGTAGTTTGTTTCATCGAATTTCATACTTAAATTATTCATATTTATTTAAGGTGAAATATTAGCTTTGAGAAAACCGAGTTTTGGTATGAAAAACCAGGATGCATGTCTCAGCGAGCTCAATGCGTTTCGGATCATCCAGGAGCATAGTGAAGCTGCAATTTCATAGTACACAGGAGAAGTTGGGTTTACCAGTTCCTTGTGTATCACCAGGTGGTCTCTTCAAGAAATTCAGAAAGTATTTGGGTCAAAAACGCGATTGTGCCAGCCAAATTCACAAAGCTGCAATGGCCATCAACCTACTGTCTCATTTGTCATAATCAGTAGTCGTAGCTGAATTTTCCAAGTATGAAACTCATGCTTCTTATTATTGCAGTGTGGAAAAGCTTGAACTAGCCTAAAGCCAGAAACACTCAAGTGGATTTAAAGAATGTACATATCTTTCATATTAGATGGCCTGTTTGATTTGGCATTTTGATGACCACAATTTCTTATACTATGTTGCTGGCCGTACCTCATGGTATGTTTTTTGGTTTTGCAGCTGAGAAGGCACACTATGCCGCCAGACGCCCTATCCCTGCTTTGAAGAAGTACTTGTTTGAAAACAAATTGGCAAATTCTTAATAAAGTTGTACAGCTATAGTTTCTTCGACTTGGCAAATTATGCATTTTGGAATTCGTTTAAAAACAAACATCTCTCTCTATGAACAGGATCATAACTAAATTCATCATCAACTCATCTTCATCATCTGGATCACAATTACTACACTGCGCGGTAGCTTGTGTGTTCTTTCTAGACTTGTGCCTACATTTGTCTTGAGTCAGGCAACTCAAAATATGGTATTCATTTGTTTGATGAACGCTATGTAATTGTTCTTGTTTTCCAACATTGTACAAGGCCACAGTCAAAGCAGGCCATGCTGTTTAGGCTTCGTGTAGTTAGTTATATCTAGAGCAGACAAGTTTTTAAAAGACTTGCTCAAATACCAGAAAAACAGGATTATTGCCTTGAAATCTCACTGGGGATTCAATATTCATGACACTAGGAGTAAGAACCACTTAGCATATATAGCGCCTACCATGTGACAGTGGATCTGAATAACCGCATATATCATTATCATAATCGTACCCCAAGTGCCTCACCATATATATACACTATACACCTACCTTTTCAGACCTAGGTTCAGCTAAGACCCATAGCTCCTTTTCACCCATCTATACATAAGCAAGTAATATGCACCAGATCTTGATTTTGTGCAGCTTCAAAACCGGCTATCCTGGTTTTCTGTCTTCCAAACAAGTAGGCCAGCCATTTTGAGTGTGTCTATCAAGATTTCTCTTCCGTTTTGTGTTTACACGAGCTCGTATCAGCTTCTCGTTTGTCACAGTGTCCTGGATATTTCTGCGGATTGTGTTGCAAAGTTCATCCAGAGGAAGCATTGGGAATGGTTCTTCAATAAGAACACCAACCTGCAATTAGTCTCGTTAGTTGCAAGATCAGACTCTGAAAGGTCTTTTTTTCCGACTGAAGATGGTTTTCTCAAATCATATGGTTTTAAGAAAACAGACATTATGTATTGTGATGCTTTCTAACCTACATGTAGAATGAAGACCTAGCAAGTGCAAAGAACTTACCTCCTCGATGCAAAATAATGAAGCGGCACTGATAAAAGTAGCTGGCACAACAATCCAGTGACAATCATCCCAAAGTATGATAGGCAGAGTAAAATGCCAAAGGACTAAGAACCTTGATGTTAACCGAGTGTATGAGAGCGGAATAGGTATACCCATAAGTTGTTCACATACCACAATGCCCTCGTGAAAACACGAGAGTTTCGTTTCCTGTAACATAAACCATACTTCATTGTTATAATAAGTTATAATTCTTCGATGAATATCTGTATCTATGGTAAATCACTAAATTGTAGCATTTCATTCTTCAGATTGATCTTTACCAGTGCCTGCCGTTTTGTGGGGTCCACTTTGACCATCTGAAGGCTTTGGGAGATAAACTCAATGATGCAGCGAGGATGGTGGTTTGAACTGAGGACAACTTCTAGATCATCAACGTCGAGCAAATTTTGAAGATCATGCTTGATATCTGAGCCGTTGATAATATGGCACTGCATTAGAAGTGTGCATCAGTATGAATTTGTTACATCAAAATAGTTAAGAAACAATTCTTCCATATATAAGGAAAAGCTCCCCATTTGATAAATGGCTACCCCTCAGGAAGGATGAAACACTTCAAATGAAAAACAGAAGATGGTTTTGCAATAGTTCAGATTATAGCATCTTAAGGTTAACTATGGACATGATGTTTTAAGAAAGGTGATATGAATGACATTTCTAGTTTATGCATAGGTCAAGACAAGCGTACAACAAGAAGAGCACAGCAGAGTCTAATTTCAAACTGGACGATGAGTTTTCATACCTCTCTCATCTCTAGTCGTTCTTACTAGATTCAAAGGACGGCCATATGTCTAGATATCATTCTCAGCATGAACATCCTTATTACACCGTGCCAATTTTCTAATGACCAAACATTCAAGTTCCAGAATTCAGCATGTACCATGTCATCAGGACAACCCTAAAGTATCTATCAGAAATATTGCAGAATCATCTCATCATTTGAAAAGAACAGAAGAACAGAAGTCACATTTTACTTTGCTACAAATAACTCCATCATTGGAAGCACACAAAGCTATCAAAATCTACTTGGAACTTGCATAATCAGACAGTCACATTGCATTATACACACAATCGTAACTGATGAAATTGGAATTCGATTAGAAAAGAACATAAGAAGTCGAGCCCAAACCTTGAGAGCAACTGGAAATGCAATGATATACTGCAAAATTGCCTTTCTCAACACCGTATCATTTGGATCCTGCACACTAGCAATGACCTGCCGAGCAAGATCATTAGTCGCTGCAACCACTTTAGTCCAAGCCTTCTTCCCTTCCTCAAACCTCGAATATGAAGCTTCTGTCCTGAACACCAACAAAAGCGCCAACGCAGGTGCTGTAAGTTGGTAAGGCAAAGTAGAGCCTCTTAAAATCGGAAAGAACTCCGGCAGCAAATCCATTGAAACCACTGTATTATAACTAGCTACAGCCACTGCCACGGATGTAAACACGATCACCGGTGGCACCAACGACAAAACCACACGCGAACCTAAGCTCGACATGAAATGCCTCACATGTCTTAAAGAGCTTCTATGATGAATCCAGTGTTCATGACTGTATAGCGTTCTTTTCTTTTTCATGCCAGCCTCTTTTATGCTGTCAGTCCAATCCGGTATCACTTGAAGAATCCGCAAGAGGGTTGAATCTTGATTAAGAGAGGAATCTGGGTTCTTGGATGGTGGGAAACAACAGAGGACCTTAAAGGAGTTCTTGGAAGGTAAAGGGGTTAGATTGTGAAACTTGAAGCTGGCTCTTGAAGAGTAAGAGGCAGCAGGTGATGATGGGAGAGTTGCAGGTTGAATAGGGTTTTTCATTTGTAGGAATTAAGATTAGAGTGAGTGAAATAGGATGGAGAGAAGTGTTCAATTCATGCAGTGAGTTTTCATGTCTGTAAATTGGAATGTTTTTAGGTGCAGGGTATTTGGATAGGTAGTTGTGCAACTATCCAACATGTGAATGAGGTTCGAACACATGGTGCAATGAACGGACAATTTTGTCCCATTTTGTTTGTGAGTCAATTCAATTTCATCTTCCATTGTGTTTCACCAACCGGCCTTTTTTACAAGTGGAGTACAAAAAATGGTGCTGTCATAAATAATAATGTGCACTTTACAAATTTTGGTCTTAACTTAAACAAGCAGGAGATAATAGTGTGATCTTTTACTGGACTTGTCTAGAATCAATAAGTTTTGAAGCAAAAGAAAACTTTAGACAACAAGTATCCAAACAAGTACATTACCATACAAACACTGATCTAGAATAGTTTTAACTATTGGAGTATATAGTATGAGGAAGAATGTAAACTGTTAAGTATCTACAAACTATGGATTTTTCTGTGGGGAACTTGAAGGCAGCTTCCCAATCTCACTTTCTGGATTCTTTTGATTCTTCTCATTTGGTCCAAAGATGAACTCTTTCACAGATCTTTCAGCTGATGATATGGCATTTTTAATCTGACATTACAAACAAAGCTGTATCATGGTTGAAGCATACGGAAAATATATACAAAATATCACCGTTTGCATAAAAGCAAAATATCACACTCGTTGATACTTCTATCTAACATGCACTTGATGCTCTAAGATTAGGTGTATGTCTCATGAGAACGAAAACCTGAACTTGAAATTGTCTTGTTCTGATCCGGTATCTTGAATACATCAATAGTAACTAGCACTAAAAGTTTTTTTTTTTTTAAACGGCTAAAGGGTCACTCGAACCCCAACCTATTGGTTGGAAGTGAAGCGTATTACCAACTGAGTTGCGCTTCGTTCTCAACTAGCACTAAAAGTTATCAACTTATTAGAAGTAGAAGTATGAAAAAAGGAAAACATCACAAGTTACTTCAATATTTCCTGTCACGAACATGGACTTCTTTCTATTCACCTCCAGGTTTTTATTAAAATGCATGCAATTGTGCAAGATTTTTTCTTAAATACACCTCTGAAGCAACGTTAGGATAAAAAACGCCAAGAAGCAACTTTAATGAGCATTATGCAACATCCCGGCTATAATCATTTTGTACATCTCAGCACAATATTAAAACTAGATTACACAAGGAGATAATCATGTTTCACATGTCTCAAGAACGTAGATGCAGCCATAATCAACTTCACTCAGGCCCATAACATGCATCCTATGTATCCTTTGCATCACAGCGTTAAGGAACCAATTCTTCATCAAACTCCAACCAACTAGTACTAAGTCAAGTGGAGGATCTATATAGAAAGTACTGCGAGTCTGCGAGAGAACAAGTCACTGCTAAAATAAATCCACAAACACCTACCCCTTTCCATCTTATGAAATTCAAATTCAAGTGGATATTTTCAAATTTACAATCACCCACATCTAGTACCTAACTTACTATCTTCAAATCGTAGAACTAATTAAGGGGCAAATGGCAATCATGCAGATGTGTAGTATCCTTTTTCGACATATTTATCAGTATACTTAGATCTGCATTAGCAATTTCATCCAGCTTCCTTCACAATGTCTTACACCGTTAACTCATTACAGTACTTATTATACAAATCTCTTGGTAAGATATATTTACAACACATATCAATTAGACTTTATCAATTATCACCAAAACGAGATGATTAAGCTCCTCAATTAACCTCTTTACACACCATAAATCAACAGTTTGAGCACATAAAATAAAATCCTCCTACCAACTCGCAAAACTTGCAAATATGCAAAGTTGAAGTCTTGATAAATGCAAACGGAAAACGTAGTAGCGATTCACAAAACAAGAATGAAGAAGAAATGCTTACAGGATCAAGAAAATTGGGTTCAGGGCCATAGTCAGCTGTAAGAAGAAAGTAAGAAGCTGTGACAGTAGCTATCATCGTTGTCCTCCTTATCAGCTTGTCAGTTTTCGGGTCCATATTTACTACTTTCGCATAACTCAGCTACCAGATCCAGGCTAAGAACAAACAAGGGTTTGGTTGAGCAAGATTTATTCTTGGTCATGAACCATTGACGAACCTGGCTAGTAGCGACATATAATATGAACCAGTTGCATCAGCCAACAAGGGTCCATAGCTCAGTGGTAGAGCAATTGACTGCAGATCAATAGGTCACCGGTTCGAACCCGGTTGGGCCCTTCTTCCCAATAATTTTTTTCTTTTTTTCCACCTTTTTTTCTTTGATTGGACCAACAAAAGTTCTATGGCCCAATAGATGATGAGGCCCATTTAGAGAATTGGGAGAATGTAACAACATCTCAAACCCTACATCTGAATTTTTCAAATCAACGAGAAGCTTATTTTCCCTCCATCAGATTCACTAGGTACAGAAAAATCTCCAAATTTCATCCTTTTCATCTTCTGTAAATTGATTTCATGTCATAATCTGCTGCATCTCTACTTGATCTATTGTATCCTACATACTTCAAATTGAATGTGCAGTCTATTTCATTGTTTTTCTAGTTTGCTGCATTTCTATGAGCTACTGTAATTGAAACTAGTTTATTCTCCTTTGTTGAAAAGAGCAAATAGATATGAAGTTCAAGCAGTCTTCAGTTAGGCCACGAGGACAACGCTCGATCGCAACGTCGTTCCTCATCCGTGGTGCGAAGGGTTCGGATGATTGTAATGCCAGTTTAGAAATCAAGCCTCCTGCTAAAAAGGGTTCCGGCCTTTCGTTGTCCGATTTTCTCAACCGGAAGCTGCACAAGGGTTCTGTGTTGCCAAATTCAGCTACGAGGAAAGAGGTGGGGAGTTCGTCGTCGCTAACTGGTGGAGTAGGAGAAATGTTTAGGAAGAATGGAGGAAAGGAGAAGGCATCTTTGTCACTTGATGCTGGTGTATTCGACTTGTTTAAGAATGTGGAGAAGAGTGCAATTAGTGTTGCAGATGATAATTGTGGCAATGGTATTGACAGTTTAGGTGTGAACAAGAAGAGGAAGTGTGATGATGATAAACTGTCTGGTAGAAAGGTTGTGGCAGTTATCGGGGAGGATTCGGAAGCAACGCATGGTGGGAAAAGGAAGGGACTGGTGAGGAAGGATGAACGGAGACCTTTCTTTAATCATTATAAGAGTGGGAGTGGTTGGTGGGATGAAAATATGGAAGGTCTTGACAATGAAAACGTTGGCGGTACTGAAGCGTGGGAGGGAGTGGGCTGTACCACACTTGGTGCCGTTGAATGGAATTAACTAGCTTAGTGTATTGAACATATTTCTTACTTTAATTTCTCAGCTGGGGATTCTGGATTGTAGGCCACTTGGTTGTATGTAAATTACTCTCCTTTGTTGTCAAGACTTCCGGTTTGGATAGCAATGTGGTTGTTCTTGTGTCATCAATTTAGTCTGAGGTTTTGTTGTAAATTATCTACTGTACAACCCCAGCTGAATTCTAGAAAGTTTGAAGCTACATTAACTCGAGGTAATGAATTTTACAACTTGGACTCGCAATTAAACAGTACTCCATACTAGATCTTTTTTACTTCCATTTTCAGTCAGTATAGTGTCGCTCATAATTGCTTCGGAATGCTCCAACACAGTTTTATCTCCTGTATCCTTCTTCATTGTCGGACAAGAGTAAACATGAGTCAAAGTTGAATGTAGAATTTGTAAATTCTACAAGGTTCTGATGCTTGTGTAGATCTTTTGTTTGCATTTACTTGCAGAGTTTAATGCAGGGTTCTGGTATACATTTCAATACTTCTTCAGTTAACTTAATCGAGTTCACTATAATGATTGAAGGGTAGCTACAGGCATGCCTTCCTACATTATGTTTCTAGGTGAGGCTTGTCATATCAAACTTCTTGAAAGATTAAATTCATTAATGGTATCATGCATCCTTTGGACCATTCCTGATGTGTTTCTGTTTTGAGTTTGTAAACTAGATAGCCACGGGGATGCATATCTCTTTTGGACCTGGGCTCCTGGCATGTGAAAAATGAGTTAAGTTCTATGTGCTGGCCTCTGTAGATGCGTAGTTGCTGTAAAACAGGGTAAGGACTAAGGAACTTGTTCTTGCAGTGATTTTATGTTAGATTTTAATTTTCTATAACAGCCTTCATTCACCACTAATAAATACTTCTTCTGATTGAAACATCTGTACAACTCATTTTACAACACATAGTACAATGATTGGAATCATTTACATTACATTGACACAAACATTAGCAATGCTTTAGGCATCAGACCAGGTGATATCTAGTTCCCCCCAATTATCTTCAGGTACCCCTAGTGCTTTCCAAACTGCTTTTGAGGCATCAACGATGTTGTTGGGACATGGAGGCTGGTAATCATGGTCGTTGTCACATCCCATTGTAGAATCACACTCATCAACCACCATAGCATTCACGCTTCGTCCATTTGCACTGACAGTAACATTCTTAAGGCACCTTGACCCTCCACTGTACCAGCCTGTAGAGAGAGCCACAACTGGCGTGTTATCGTCATGGAAATGATTGTCACACTCAGATGGTGCTCCACCGTCTCCATCCTTCTCAAAGCTGTTAAGAGTGAGAACTGCTTTAGTATCTCCAGAAACAGATGGCGAACATGTGTAAGTAGTGTAAAGCTTCCCTGCTTCACAACAATCTGAATCATTTTCCTGATTGCATTGCCCTGATGGTGGGGTTGTGCCCTTTATATGACCACTTGGGTTACATGTTTGTAGCCTAGCATCCGATGAACTAGCTGAAGCGAGCACCAGAAGAACTACTGCACAGGCGATGAAACTCCTCATATTCCTCTTCGTTTTAGTTTATATGTAGATTGTAATTTTTATGGTTTGATGTCTGAGTAATGAGAACTTATCTGATTATATAGGGCTTGGGTTCAGGAAAATGACAAGAAATGGCTCAAGGCACTGAACTTAATGTGAACTTCTGGGACTAGTCAATTTATGAATCAAGCAATCCAGTGGATGATTCAACAAAATTTAATAATGATTATATCTAAGAATTTGATAAAACTTTAGTACAAAGGCTGTTGACCCTTAACCGATTAGTATTTGATCTGTCAAGGTAACAAGATCAGTTTTTTCCTCAAGAACCAAAACTGTCAAGGTTATTAAGCTTCATGTCAACAGAGACATGGTTAAAGCATCCAGGTCTGTATTATGTAATCTGTACCACAAGCAACACGATGGAAGCATGAAACAAACTCTAGCAAGATGCGTCATTTGCAGAGCATCTTTACAGTCAGGATGGTAAATATAATATCATATGAACTGAAATCAGGGAAACAACCAAGAGAAATATATCAGAAAGATATGTATAAACAGTTCAGGATCATTGGTACAATCTGCGCACTGCGCATTATCTTCAAAACTAAATGGTCTTCCAAACTCTATATTCAAGTTCAAGTTACCACAGACGTAAAACAATATGAACAAATCTATATATTCAAGCTCTTACTACTTTACAATCTTCAACATCCTTCAGCTGATAATAATGTGGAGCTATTTATACTAGCCATTCTGGTTTTAGTTCACTGACCTGCCTCATGTACTTCTTGGATGTCAAAAACAATTCATGATACATGACCCATCTTGGTGGTGCATATTTCAAGCCGGAACTGGGGTGAATATCCACAGCCAATGCTAGTTTCAAAGTTTTATAGGATCCATCCTTCTCTAGTCTTGCAGAAGGGGAAGAACCCTGAGGCGATAGATTTCTTTATGGCATTTTGATCGTTAGGATTTGAAGTTGATTCGATTTCCACCCTCTTCAATAGCTCCACTAACTGATTACGAATATCTCTTGCTCTCTTCAGACTCCGGAACTGGACATAATTCTCATAGCACCACTGAGTCGAAAACTCAGTTTCTTTCCACAAGTGGTATACTCTTAGCATAGCAATATGATCCCAACGTTCCCATCATGAAAGTTCATATGCGCTTTTTCAGCCTCAACTTGTTGTCGCTTTTCTCTCGGCATGTACAGAACTGAATTTCCAATTGATAACATTGCAGCAATAGTTAGTACCTCCTCAGAGCATTTGTACTTGGCGGAGGCGATTATCATCTTGGACACCATAGGTTCCAATGGGAACTCCGCCATCTTTCTACCTACTTTCGTCAACTCGCCCTGGCTGTTAATCGCGTTAAGAGCAAATAGCAGTTCTAAAGCCTTCAAAAGGGCTTCACATGGTGGAGGATCCATGATGTCAAAGTTCACCAAGTCATGAATGCCTATGCTCTTAAGATAAAGGACTACATTGGCTAAGCTAGTCCTCTGTATTTCAGGAACAGTATTGTCTTCTAAATCATTGACAAATTTGTAAGCAGTATATAACCGGTAGCACTTACCAGGACCGGTCCTTCCACACCTTCCTGCTCTCAGTTAGCAGATGCTTTAGAGATTGGACAGACCTGCAACGAATCCATTCCGGATCTCGGATTGTAAGTCTTTATCTTGGAAAATCCTGAATCAATCACATACTTAATTCCATCTATCGTCAAGGATGTCTCCGCGATATTTGTGGCCAGGATCACTTTACGAGCTCCCTTGGGTGTAGGTTCGAAAATCTTAGCCTGAAGGCCGGAAGGCAAATTCGTATATATTGGACAAACAATGAGCTCTGCTATTCTTGTTCCTAAACCTTTAGTCCTGTCCTTAAGAATTCTTTCTGCAGTTTCGATATCATCCTGACCGGTTAAGAAAACAAGAATGTCACCATCACCCGGTTCCTCTATCACATGGATCCGAAGGGCTGTAACAATTGCTGCGTCCAGATAATCAGCTTCCGGAACACTGGTGTAAAATATCTCATAGGGCAATCTCCTTCCCGGTATTCTAAAAATCGGAGCACCATCAAAATACTCACTGAACCTTTCGGCATCCAGAGTCGCACTGGAAATAAGTAGCTTCAGATCAGGACGAGACCGAGCTAAATCCTTAACTAGGCCAAACAATATATCTGTTGAAACTGTTCGCTCGTGCGCCTCATCTACCATCAACACGCTGTAACTATGGAGATCACTTTCTGACAAGAACTGGCGTAACAGCATTCCATCCGTCATGTATTTAATAACGGTTTTATCAAAGGTACGATCCTCAAACCTAATGCAATACCCAACTTCATGAGCAAGCTTCACCTTCATCTGATCATCTCCTGAGATACACGAGTTGCTACACTCATTGCAGCCACACGACGAGGCTGTGTACACCGAATTATCCCACGTTTAGTATAGCCGGCCTCGTGCAAGTACTGAGGTATCTGAGTGGTCTTTCCTGAGCCTGTCTCAACTACTATAATCAGAATCTGATTGAGCTTGTATCTTTTGAATCAACTATCTCTATAAGTATATATAGGCAAATCTTTTCTGTCATTCTCAATTCTTCGAATACATACTTTTCTGTCTCAATTATTTATTGTATTTTTTATAAGCAAATCAGGATACTAATTAACAGTAATAGGAACAAAAACATGCATCAATCATTCGAATTCATACATCATCCAAGTATCATTCGCGAAGTGAAGGATAAAAAAAAAAGGAGGAAAGAGAAGCTGATTCTCTATTCTTAGAGAACAATAGTTGTAACAATTTTGCACCTCAGCACGTGTTTCACTGCAAACCTAATACACAAAAGGAATGAACTTGTACTTGACCTTGCTCATGTACTCACTATACTGCTCCTTAAATGTCTCTAGCATCAAGGCCTCTTCCAACTTTGCCTTTCGTCCATAATACAACAAGCAGATCGCAATAGTAAACACCGAACTCATTGGTGCTCTGAGAGCAGTGAAGTACGTCACAAACAGGAACATGGTAGATGCATAGAGCGGATGACGAACAAACCTGTAAGGCCCGAATTGGACTACAGCAGTAGGCACAACCACCTTCTCCGAGTACTTGGACAAATACAATGTAGAATGATACTGCATGAAGATAGTCAGCATTACCAAAACCCAAACACCCAGATTGCTCCACCCACCAGGTATAAGATGCAGTTCCGGTCCTTCAAGTGCAGCAAGCCAAT
>JAYMSP010001511.1:0-31364 GCA_036897095.1 Plantago elongata | reverse complement strand
ACCAGTATGCTTCATAATCAGATTATTCTAAAAATTAAAACCTAGTGGTTATTGAGTATGATAAATTACCTCTAGTGGACTATACAGTAGTATTATACAACTACTCAATAATTAACGCTAACTGACATTGTTTATCTATTAATGTATTTATCATAGTCTAAGTACATTATGACAGATATGTTAAGAATTACAGAAACAAGATTGAAATAAAACAAGAAAGAAGAGATGAGGTACCTTGATTTCAATTAGAGAGATGGAGGTGGAAGGAGGCGGCGTGGAGGCGGCGCAACAGGCGGGGGCAGTCGGCGGCGTCGGTCAGCTGACGGAGGAGGGGTTCAAAACGGGGAGGATTGATGAATTGGGGATCTACTGCCCGTTGGAGATATTAACAGCGATTTTAGCGACAGATAATTTTATCCGTCGCCAAAACCTTTTCATATTTTTTTTTTAAAAATCGATTAAATAATCCGTCGCTATTTAGCGACGGATTTTATCCGTCGCCATATTACGTCGCTAAACTGCAGTTTTCTTGTAGTGTGAACACAGTCATTAGGCAGGTGTCTAAGAAGTTTAGGTACATTTCACCCATTGGAAGACATATAGTCAGCCACTGACTCACATAAATAAGGTGAGTGACTAATATAATCCAACAAGGGACCTTTGTTTGCACTAGTTACCGGTCCACATTTTTATGTGAGCTCCATCCCCAAGCTAAAAACCTAAAGCAAGCTTAAAGGTGTCTCTCTGACTTAATATCTTCTTCCAGAACCAGCTATTATGAGGTTTAACCCAACATCCCAAAGAGAGTTTTTAGATAAGTACTTAAAAATATAGACCTGAGACCAAGTGAACTAGGTTGAGAATAAATTTTCCAGATGTGTTTCAACACATAAGCAGTCTTACGTATGGAGATATTCCTAATACCAAGTCCACCAATAGATTTAGGTCTACAAACCAAGTCCCATCTAACCTTAGCTCTAGTCCTGCCACTAACGTTACCATTCCACAAGAAGTGATTATTGATAGAATTCAGTTTTAAAATGCAAGTGTCAGGAATTTTGACAATGGACATATAGTAGGAAGGTATGGAGTTAGACACAGACTGGAGGAGAACAAGCTTCCCAGCATGAGATAGATATCTAGAGTACCAAATGTTGATTTTGCTCATGGTCCTGCTAACAATATGATCAAACATGTCCCTTTTGTTATGACCTAGCAGGAAAGGGAGGCCAAGGTATTTGTCAAGTCTTTTATTTTTAATAACACCAAGTACAAAATAAATCTTTTGTTTGACATGGACAAGAGTGTTAGGAGAGAATAATACCCTAGACTTCTCCCAACAAACAAATTGACCAGAAGCAAGACCATAAGAGTTAAGGGCATCAACCAAACAATTGATGGATTTTTCATTAGCCTTACAGAAAACCATACAGTCATCTGCAAAACATTACAATGGTATAGGAGGGCCATTTATGCTAGCCTTAAGAGGTTGGAACAGTTTGTTCTTCTGGTGCAGAAGTAACATATGGACAAACAGCTCTTGGCATAAGATAAACATATAGGGAGAGAGCGGATCACCCTGTCTCATTCCCCTCTGAGGTGATCAAGAGGAAGACACAAAATTGTTTACTTTGACAGAGAAAGAACAACTCTTGACACGAGTAAGGGTCAACTTGATGAAATTAGGAGGGAAATTGAACTTTACATGAGCTAATTCAATGAAATCCCACTCCAGCCTATCATAAGCCTTAACCATATCCCACTTAAGCCCAAGAAAGCTGGACTTACATTTCCTTTTCTTATTCATGGAATGGAGAAGATCATGAGCAATCATGACATTATCACCAATCAATCTCCCATGGACAAAGGCATTTTGATAAGGGGATATGAGGTTATCCTAAAGGGGTATAACTCTATTCACAAGGATCTTGGAAATGATTTTGTAGCTAACATTGCACAAGCTTAAGGTCTAAACAGACTAGGATTCTGGGGGTTCTCTTTTTTGGGATCAAAACAAGCAGAGTTTTGTTAAGTTCAGGGTCTAGAGTTCCATGAAGAATAAAATTTTGCACAAACTCAAAAACCTTATCCTTAATGATGTCCCAATGGGATTGGTAGAATAAAGCATTAAGGCCATCAGGCCTTGGTGCTTTATCAATACCAATGAAATTCATGGCCCCAGTAGCTTCCTCCAAGGTAGCAGGTTTAATGAGAGAATGTCAAGAACTCTCATTAAGGAAAGTAGTTATGATATCAGAGGAAACTCCTAAATCAACCCATCCAGAAAGAGATTGATTAGCAAAGAAGTTTGTAAACACGTTAACCAACTGATCATGGTCAGTAACCCAAGACCTTGCGGATTTTTTATTCCATGAAGGAAGTTTTTCCTCTTCTGATGGAAAGCCTTAGCATGAAGGAATTTAGTATTGGCATATCCCAGTTTCAACCAGTTCCTTTTAGTTCTTTGAGCCCAGTTTTGAGCTTTTTGGGTTCTTAAGTTGTTAATCTCTTTCCTTAACAAGGTCTCTGCAGGTCCTAAAGCTTGGGGTTTCTATGAAGATTAAGGGTGATTTTGTTCAAGATCTTTTTTCTTTTTTCTGAGATCCTTATTAATAGAACTCAAAGTGGCCAGGGGCCACGTAGAAGCACAAGAGGTTAAATTATGAACACATTGAGCAAAAGAGAAATTGTTATTGACATTTTCCTTTAACAAAAAATGAGTAAAAAACTCTTTAAACTTGTCACCTCAACCTAATGATTTTCAAATCTAAACGTTCTAATTTTCCTATATTTCTTTAGTATCCACAAGAAGAGCTGTGCGATCTGAAGTGGAGTTCACTAAGTTCCTGAAAATAGTTAAAGGAAAAGCAGACAACCAAGCATGATTGACACAGGCTCTATCAAGACATTCCATAATAAAAGTAGACCCAATTTCTTATTGCACCAAGTGAAACTAGGACCAGAATAACCTAAGTCTTCTAAACCACATTGCATCAAACAAGAGTTAAAATCATGCATACGCTTCCAGGAAACTACTCTACCCCCAACCTTTTCATGTGGAAAAAAGAACTAAATTAAAATCCCCACCCACAATCCAAGGCAAAGTAACAAATTGACTGAAATTTATAAGTTCATTCCAAACCTGTTCATGTCTGCTGGGCTGAGCAAAATTGTAGACAACTGTCATTTGAGCACTTCCTAGTGGGAAGCGGAGTTTAAAATGTGCTACTCGATATGTGGTTCTATGAATCTCCACACTAACTATGAAGCCATCCCATAAGAACCAGAAGCCACCCATATTTGGGTGATCAAGAGTGGGAGTGAAAATGTGTTGCTTGTTAAAGCCAATACGATTGGCAGGACCAATAGATGCCGAAAGATCCTCCCTAGTTTCCATAAGAACTACCATAACAAGGTTATATTCCTCAACATAATCCTGAATCTGGTGATTAGTTTCATTTCTTATACTACCCCTGAGGTTCCAGAACAAAATCTTCATTGTACTACGATCAACAAGAGGGATCCAAGCACCCGTGTCCGGGTTCCTCCACATGTGGCCTGTAACATTTTGCAACGTTAGAGTTGTTATCGAGGCTTCCACCCCGCTTATTTGGGGAACCATTACAATATTGTGCATCACAGCATGTCCGGAAGTCACTGGCGCCAGAAGCATGTTGTAATTGAGTTGGGTCATTTCCACTGCCCTCGACATTTGAATGAGAATTGGCTCTCTGTTTAACGGATTCACATTCAATTCATTTGAACATACCACTTCTCTCCCTCAGTTGCTGGAGAGAAGACATTATCTGTTGGATTGTTGTTTGAGGGGGGAACAATTGTTGTTGAGCAGTCGACACCGGAAAGTAAGTTGCTCTCTAAGTTGTTACCGGGCAAGGCTCCTGAGATTGAGTTTCGAAAGAAGAAATAATACTTCCTTTTGTGCTTCCATGTCCGTGTTCTCTCTATCATTACTATTATCATTTCCGAGAACTGCAAACGAATTCTGGGTTCCTACATTTTCTTGAACGGTGTTATGATGATTGCTACAAGCCCCCATTGATTGGTGCGTGATCTCAACATCATCGTCTTTCCAGCAATCTTTTCCATTAACCAATAATGGTGATGCTTGGATTCCCGTAACCAGTGTGCACGTCTCATTAATAGTGTTGTTCACGCCTCCAACATCATTAATGGCCAATCCCTTACCTTTTCTTGAAGAAGTTGCATTATAAATCTGCAGGTGATTTCCTTTGCCTTTATTCTGTGGATTAATGGAAGTAGATGCACTGAGTGCATCCTTCTTGGGACTCAAATCTACCCTATTAAAGTTGTCTGAACTTTATGTACTTTGTCAGACCACACCTCTACCTTTATGTAATTTACTTGAAACATTGTCCCAAGGTTGGCCCTTTAAAGTACCATTTATCACACCATTTTCATCCAGCTTAACAATCTTTCCGTTTCTACCTCTCTTTATAACCTTCCAAGTATTGTCTCCCTGATGATGATCCTCCGAAATGTTTATATCCTCATAACATCCATTCTATCCACATAACTGATCGGAATTTCCTTCATTTTACTTGCATCTATGGAGTCTACTTTCCTCTCATGGCACATTGGTTTAAAATGGCCAATTCTCCCACAACTAAAACAAAACTCAACAGAAACTTCATAGATTATCTCATGTTCCATTCCATCAATGAAAATTGTCTTTGGAAGAGGCTTGCATGTGTTTATTTCCACACATATTCGGGCAAAACGTCCTTTTCTAACCTGCATAGTGTACCAGTCGACTTTGATTGGCTTCCCTAGGAGTGAACCAGTTTTAAACAGAGTAAAAGGGTAAAAAAAAACTCAACAGGTAATTCCGGAAACTGGACCCAAATTGCCATACTATCAATAACCCCTCTGGATGCTTTAAACTCTGGTTTCCATTGTTGAATAGCTTGATAACCATGGTCCTCCGGATTGGATGTTAAGCATATCCTCAGTAGAATTAGTTTTGACAAGATAAAAACCTCCATTAAGATCCGTAACATCTAGCCTGGACTCAAGCTTCCATAAACCTTTAAAATGTTTCTCAATATCTAAAATAGTTCTTTTAAGGCCCACCATTTGAACAATAAGAGCATACTTCCAAGGTTTTTGAAATTCCTCTATTTCCTGTTTCGAAAAAGATGCTTGTAATTTACTAGAATCACTGGATGCATGTAGAGATTGATCCTTAAAAGTACTAAATCTAATATGATTTTGTTCTTTAAGGGATAGGGATATAATCCACACATCAAAAATCGTTGGAGGGGTATTGGATTTGACAATAGACTTCAACGAAGGTGGCGAAGGATTTTGATTTTGATTAACATCAGCATTTTTACCTAGAAAAGGAGACTCAACCGGCTGAGGTGCCGATGGTGAAGAGGGGGAAAGAACAGAGACACTCGAATTAGGAGCAAGATCCACATTAATAGGAGACAAAATTTTGGGATTTTCGCTAAGATTATGTACATATATAGGTTGATTTATAGAAAAGGGGGGAGGAGAGAGGCAAACATCCGGTGGTTCAGGTGGAACCAACACCGGAACGGCGGAGGAAGGTGCACAAGGTTGAATGGAAGAAATAGGGTTGTGCCAATAAACTTAAATCAACTTTTTATTTTCTATTTCATTCATTCAGACGTTGTTACACTATTTTTGGCAAAAAAGAAGGTTAATTTAGGTAGTTTGTTGCTCCATGTCACAACTGGACGGTCCATGCTAATAAAATAAAAGAGCTGGGCGAATGATACAAAATTAGTGAAGAAATGGGACTTGAAGACAATTTTCCCCATTAACTTTTGTAGGGATGATCGCTCGGATTAATCCGATTCGAAGTTCAGATTAATCCGAAGTTTCAGAGCACCTTGGGGTCAGTCCGTATCGATTTTTTTCCAGATTAATCCGAAAATATAAAAAAATAATAAAAATGAATTATCCTTTCTTCCTCAACGTTCCCAAAACTTTCAAAAAAAATAGAAATGATGGAAATGAATAAGGATGAGTGGATGATGAGGATTTGTTTTGAGTTTTTGTTACTAGGTTTGGATATAAGTTGCTATTTCAAACAATGTTTTTGCCTTTGGGAAATGGTATTTTCTTTTTTAAAATATTTCGGATTAAAATCGGATAATCTGAAAATCCGATTTTTCGGATTGGATTAATCCGAAAATCTTCGGATCACAAATATGCTAATCCGAACACACTGGATTGAATCGGATCGGATCAGATTGTCGAATTTTTGAATTGAATTTTCGGATTTCGGATTTTTATGATCACCCTAATCTTTCGTCAAGATTGTGAAGCCCATTTCAGAAACCAGGCCTGGCCTTCCAAATTTCAACCACCCGGAGCTTTGGTATTACTCATCACTCCGCGTGTGCACTGCGTGTGGTCTACAACTTCTCCAACCACCGGAATTCGCTTTCAGGTATCATTTTTTCCCCAAAAATTTATCCCTAGTCCATGTGATTTTTGTACTGTTTTCATCTCGAAATGAATTCATCGAATTGGATTAGAGGCTTCTTCATTCCGTGATTTCAGAGCAATTTGCTTTTTGGTCATGATTCTTAACGATAGATAAATCCTTATGAATTTGTAGCTGTTTTCACCTCTCATTGCTGATAGGGTTATAGCCTAGCCATTTTAGTGTTTTAGCCCTTCTATTTGTTAGGCAATCTGATAGGACTTGGGAGTCGAGAAAAATAGCAATTTTAAATGTTGAAATGTTGAAAATAAAGAATGCACGAAGCTGGTGTCACGGTGTACAATAATCTCTGATGTTAAGATGGCTTCTCGTTTGGATGTAATTGTGAAGTGAAGTTTGGAATATGTATGTGTATAACAGTCATTTTCTGTGGCTGGATTCGATTACGATGCTAGCTAGCTTGCATTTTGGTTTTTAATTCTCTGTGCACGTTACTAGCAGTAGCTCGCGACTTTAAAATGATGGCAAAGGCAGTGTTAGTTCGGCCAAATGTGGCAGCTCTATGCATGTTGAGTAGCAAGAGAGCCCTGTCATCTCTTCGGGGAGTGACAGTGGCATTGGCAAAGAAGAACAATCATTTTTCAAATGATGCTTTGTTATACATCAGGAAGAGTCCAATTTCCAGCTTTAATGGCCCAGTCTTGAACTACCGTCGGGCTTTCTGCATCCAAGCCTCGACTGCATCTGGCCCCATTGGACCCACTCTGATGGAATCAATGGAGAAGAAGGTCTGTCATCTTATCCGTCCTGCATATTTGCTTTCCACCATTTTACTATGCATATCAAATTATCGGGTAGGTTCCCTACTTGTTAGTCTTATTCTCCAGTGAAATATACTCTGTGATTAGTTATGTGTAGCTCCACTCTAGGATACATGGACAACTATGAGATAACTGAAATTGACTATTTCTACACAAGTTAGGATTTCAATTCTGAACAGTCATACTGGGTAAGTAATACGTTCTGGTGATTACCATCAGCTGTTAAGTTTAACTACAACCTCATGGATGTGTTCGGATGTCTAAGCTTATGCTGTAAAGGTTGGTTTAATGCTTCTAATGAGTCGTAGTATTCATGTGGTTATGGTTAACAATAAAATATTGGGCTAAAGTGACTTTGAACTGGTATTTACCCGCACCCTACCATAGAGATTCCAAGAAAAGTATAATTCCTATTGGAGAACAGGAGAAGATTAAGGAGGGTCATGGCTTGCTGAACAACAAGGGTATGGGATTTTATGTGTCACCAATTTCAGAAATTTGCAATGTAGATTGTAGCTATCAAGGATTATATTTACCGAGGAGTACTATAACTATTTTTGGCGTATTTGGATAGCTCAGTTTCTTAGAATTGAGAGAGCATGTCAAAGCAACTAGTTTGATCACACGTTTTGTAAACATTATTGAATTATAGACAGTTTACAGAAGCAGTGTCTGCTGGTATATAGTCATAAGGAAAACGGGCTAGAAGCTAGTACAAGCCGATTATTTACTTTTCAGCTTTGACAAATTTCTATATTTGTAGCAGAAGTTTGAAGTTTTTTGTACAAACACCAAAACCCCGTTTAACATCCTCTATGTGTTGCCGTACAAGCAAACGTTACTACCATTTTGTAAACCAAGTTTGGTTTGAGGGTGGTTAGGTGTTTGCTCCTTATTAATGTTAAGTGCATTTTTTCAGATTAAGGAGCAATTAAATGCAGAGTCAGTGGTCGTGCAGGATAACTCTGGTGATGGTCGGCATGTTAGGTGAGTTTCCCTGGTTATTTCTGCAGCGCAAGCCCCCCACACACCTACACCCAAATGAAATTATGCCATTATCATTCTGCGTTACACTCGTTCTAACTCCTAATACTGGAATCTGCACATGTTCTCAGCATCAATGTCATCTCTTCATCTTTTGAGGGCCAATCTGCCGTGAATAGGCAGAGGATGGTCTACAAGGCAATATGGGAAGAGCTTCAGGACATAGTTCACGCTGTTGATCAAATGACTACCTGCACCCCATCTGAAGCATCGGGAAAGTAATTGAAACTATTTAAGAGACTCAACATTCATTATGTATTTTCGTATTGATGATGTAGCTTTACTGGATTCTGAATGCTGTGTTATTATTGCAAATTAAATTGCAAGGCAAAAGTTCCAAGAAATTCAATACTCTCCCTTTTAATCTAACAATGCAAGTATGTTTCTTTCCCATTTTTGTTTTGATGCTATATATCCGTTACTTCCCATTTTTGTCTTGATCTATATATGATGCTCTACTGAGATAAATGTTATCAGATCAAGACGAACCCAAAATGGAGTAAGCTAACGTGTATACTTAAATGTGTTGTAACTAGTAATAACGATAGTGATGATTTCATTGCTGAGATGAAAGTAAAAGATTTGCATCATGGAAGCATTCTCATACAGGCAGAATCAGAATGAGGTCATGAATGCGTGAGTACTGCTTTACTTGCTAAAGCAGAACTATTATGTGCAGTTTTAACTCACCAAGGACTCGCCCTGAACCTCAATGTTTGCCGGACCTAACTAAAGACTTTACAAAATTATGCTTCCTTGTGTACACGGTTCGTGCTACTTGCTGTGTTCATAAACTCACAGAACCTCGAAATCTATAAGGTGAGATCAGATTCCTCAGAGAGCAAGTTAGTGAAGAATTTTGAACAGGAGAGGCCAACTGTTGGTAGTCATTGTACATTGGGCGCTGGTTGGATCTGTAATTGCAGTTTTCAGTACTCTGCAGCTCTGTTGCCTCATCGATTCTCATATGCTGCATAAAGTGAAGCTGCAAACAACACAGAACACACAAAATTTAGAAGCAGATTAAAACATGAATGCATACCAGTCTAAAAGTAAGCATTTAGAACATACAAACATCTTGCTGTCTGCACTCTAGACTCTAGATGACCTTTATACATTCACTGCATTCATCTAGAAACTGCATTTTTGTTTCTGTCGTATGCTTATAACATCAATGCACACAGTCCAAAAGTGAGCAGCTTAAGCAAAACTCAGAACACCTATTCTCACAGACATTTTGCTGTCTAGACCTCTATAAGTTTACCGCATTCGTTTAGAAACTGTACTTTTTGTTTCTGTTATATGCTTAGAACATCAGCACATATAGTTGAAAAGTAAGCAGCTTAATCAACACTCAGAACACCCATTCTAGAAACATTTTGCATTCGTTTAGAAACTGCATTTTGTTTCTGAGTACGCTTAGAAGTTAGAACATCAGCACATACATCCAAGAGTAAGCAGCTCAAATGCTCAATCAACACTCAGAACACCCATTCTTACACACATTTTGCTGTCTGGACCTCTATAATTCCACTGCATTTGTTTAAAAGCTAAATTCTCATTTCCATCGTATGCTTAGAACATAAATGCATACAGATACAGTACAATGCTGCACATATACTATATCCATTATCCTGAAACTTCACCTGATCACCATCTTTGATCCCGAAACTTTCAATGCTAGCTTTGTCCCTAATCAGCTTCTCACCTCCATAATGCAAACAAAAGTGACTCCATACAACTGGCCTGCACGACAACAGACACCAAAGATAAATAAAACAAACAGTCAAGAAAGAAAGGAAAAAGCGTGCTACTTAGTTCCTGATTTCCCATAGAACAATCTAAAGACATTCTGAATCAGACAAAACTACTAATATAACTTCCAATGTCAAAATGAAATGAGGATATTTTCAACTCCCCATATAAGACTGTGAATCATAATAGCATACTAAGAAACTGTCACATAAATCATTACTTTTCGAGTTTCGTACATACCACTGCAGTTTTCCAGTGTAACTGTGCGAAAGACTGAATTCTTCTTCTATGGCCAATCTAAGCCTCGCAACCGAAGCATTTCTTGGCACCTGAAAACCTGGAAATCGAAGAATTCAACCAAATTTAGCCACATTTCCAACTGGAGAACAATCAAGAAGCGAAAAGGGGGAGGTTTTTGGAAGGGAAGTTGAAGTGAATAGAGTTGAAGAATTTACTGAAAGAAGTGCCGTCCAGCTTAACAACGGAGAGCTTAAGGAGATGAGCTGGGAGCTTATGATACTTGGGATTCTTCTTGCGAAGAGAAAATGGGAGTAAGCTCTTGATTGACCCATGTTCTCGTTCCCTTTTCTTCACCATGGCGTTCTTGATTTCTGGTTCCTGCTATGTCAGTGGAGAGGAGGTTAGGTTATTATATTGAGCTGGAACTGGAAGCAGCAGTTACGCGGAGGGGAATGTTTCAAGACGGTTTTCTAGGGATACTTGGGTTGGTTGTAACAATTCGACCGTTATTTTTGTGGGAATGGAGTATAATTTAATTAGTAACAATTCATTGACTAAACACTAGTTGCAGTCTGTGTATCAACCCCCCTTTCCCCCCAAGTTGCATAAGCGGTACCCGGCACTCCAACGAGCTTTGATTTGAACAAAACATGGTGGTATAAGGTTATTTTCGATATATATTGACAAACACCTATGTGTAGATCAGTTTTTAATAAGTGATAAACCCCCTGAGATTTCATGGTTCGTGATAGTCCTGCGTAATTATATAAGTAGTTTATTAAATATAATTGTAATAAAGTAGTGCCCTCCCGTGTCACTAGTTTTGTTTTGAAATGTGTTTCACCAAATAAGCTATTGCGATATTATTGTGAATGACTCCACTAGAGAAAATATAGTACTCTCGGCCTTTAAAACTGGTTTGATTTTAACTTCTTGCATCCAGTCAAATTGAACTTTAGTTACAAATTAATTTCTAACATTAATGCTCTAATTTTCAAACCACTTAATGAAATTTTAGTTAGTCCAATGAAAGACAAACAGATATTAATGTTATACAAAAAATTATCAATTTTATTAAAAACATCAGTGCTACATAAATACATGAAAATAATATAAAATATTATTCATTCATAAAACATTATACATGACATATATTTGACTCTCATGTATATATTTTATTAATACACATCTTTTCTAAGATACTGTGATGAAAATTTAGATAAAGCCAACATGAAATTCGATTGTGAGATTATTGATGTATAAAAGCGTTTTTTTTTAACAATCACTTAAAATTGTACCTTTTGTTGTATTTTATGGTAGACTTGTAGTCCGTATACTAGATGAAAAAAGTTCGAAGATATATTAAAGTTAGGAAGTAAAATAATAATGTATATATTGTATGTTAGACTTTTTTAGGTAATTATAAACTTTGAAATATAATTTAAAATGTCGATAACAACGGATTGTAATAGTTATTTTTTCCTTCGTCAATTGATTCGAATTATCGTGAAATCTAAAAGGATAGAAGGAGATTGTGTCTTGATTTACTATTTAAAGGTATATTTTCTTCTCCCTATATATGTAAACAGGGAATAAACAAATTAATCAAATTTCGAAATGCTTCATGAAGTGCTTCTTTTGGAGTTGAACTTCCATTTGTTCAAATGTCAAGAAAGAGTACTTCTTTTTTTGAATTCCTATGTAAATCGATCACCCTTGAACACGTGACTCTTGCATTGATACCAGAGACTTGATGCTATGAAAGATGTTTTACCTTAATTAAACTCATGTATTGCGAAGAAATTCACGTGGAATTTGTGGTATTAGTGATCATAATAATTCAATATTTTTGATTGATTCTACGTGTATTTATCATTGGATTTATTTAGCTGGATGAGTGGGTAATACGTCTTAAATGAAGACATAAAATAAATGTTTCCATGCGAAAAAACTAAATGACAACTAGCTGCTACATATGATTATAAATCACATTGCTAAAATTATATTCCACTCATAATTGTTGATTTAGAGTATTTGAGACTTAGAGTAGATATGTGTGTTTTGAGTGGTTTGATTGCAGGGTTAAAAATTTAAATATTATTAAATTTTAAATTTTTTGATAGTTAAATTTTAATTTTAATATATATATTTTTAAAATTTTACAAGATTTTACATGTATATAATTTTCACTTAAGAACTGCGTCTACCCAAGAAACTAATCTTCACTTCATTTTTTGATTCTTCTCTCTTTCTTTTATGTTCTTCGTGTGTCTTCGAAAATCTTAGGAACCTGTCCTCGATCTCATATGATTAGAAGTCCAGTTCACATGGTTTATATTTGTCTAAGTTAGAATTCTCAATTGCATTCATTCAATAGTGTACTGGAGCAACAAAATTTATGGGAGAAGTAGCTAATATGACGAAATTTTCAAGTAAGAGTAAATTATTTTACTTTGAGGTTTTGTTTGAGTTGATAGCATTATGGCATTATCTCTCCTTTTTTTTTTCTGGGTGTGTGATGTAAACTGTACTAATGTATGTGTATAAATTTGGGTATATGTGAAATTGTAATTTGAGCTCTTTACTAAGTGACACATTGATGGAATTTGATATGATCGAACTCGTAACTTCTTTTTCCTGTGTTATTAAGTTAGTCCAAGTATTTTTGTGTACCTTAGTGCTAACAACAAAAGACATGGATGAATTTGTATATTGGATTAATCAATTGTTGTTGCCACTTTTCTAAAGTTCATATGGGATAACATCATGAAATAAGTCTAATTATTTCATTAGTACAATTTACACTGTATCAATGAGAGTTTAAACAATTGCAAACAGTAACAGATACATGCAACTATCAATGAAAGATCGAGCATATCATGTGTTACTTTTTACATTGCAACAAAACAAATGTACCGCTTGATTATGTTACGATCATATTTCATATTCCAAGCTATTTAAATATTGTAGCAATCATCGCAGATACAAAGTTACGAATGGCATACTCCGTTCCAGTTCAAAAATTCAAAGCCCAGCCACCAGGCCCAGAATGCTAGAGTCGGCTTTCGAGACCGCCATATGATCGACCCAATAAATATCTTCTATCCAGGCCCATACCCACGACCAATCGTTTCGTTCGTTCACTCTCTTCTCCTCTTCTCTTCTCCATCGAGAGATCGACTCTCGAGTAGCTCTGTCACTGAAAAAACCTCATTCATAAACCCTAACCAAATTCCCCCCATTTCCACACTATACCTGCACAAAATCAATCAACAAGCTCAATTTCTGTCCGGAAGTGCTCTTCCGGTTCTGAATTTCGTCAATCATGTATAACGGACAGGATTGGAACAGCTTCAATAATCCGGCACCGCCCGGTACTGGCGGCGGTGCCGGAGCTATGCCACCTATGATGCCGCCTCCTGGAACTGGTGGACCTCCTCCTGGAGCTCCGCCTCCGCCTTCCGTGCAGCCTCCTTCGTACACTGTAGTTCCGACTGAATCTCAGCTCGACGAAAGGGCGAGAAAGTGGATGCAGCTCAACTCGAAGAGGTATGGGGATAAGCGGAAGTTCGGATTCGTCGAGGCGCAGAAGGAGGACATGCCACCTGAGCATGTGAGGAAGATCATTAGGTATGGTTCGCATCAGTTTTAGCTGCTTTTGGAGACTGTGTTATTGCTTGCTTATTTGCTTGTAGTTTAGTAGTATGTTTGCGTTGGTATCCGATTCGTAAGTTTAATTTGAAAATCTAACATCACTGTGGTATGGTTTTCTCACTAGTTCGGGCTTGTGATTACTGATTACCATAGCATATTAAAGTACTTGTCTGTTTGAAGCAAGTGATCGTGTACTCCGGTTATAGTTTGCTCATCCTCGGATGTTAATGGTCAGCGGCTGGTTGTATAGTAGTTAAAATGTTTGCTATATCTGGCTAGCTAGAAAGTTGTGATCCACTTTCAAGTTAAGTTGTTAGCAGTGATAAGATAATATATGGTTGACGCCAATTATAATTAGAATTGCGAGAGATTGCTGTGGTAGTTCTTTTTCATCTTCTCGCGTGTTACATAATGTTTTTTGTTGCGATTTGATATTCATTAGTCATTTAAGAAGCTATCGTGTTGTTTTGTTACTGGAGAATAGTACTCCTAGTTTATATGGTTTCTCTGAATAATAATCATGGTATTACTGATATGTCATGAACTATTTAATGTTAGAACAAAGTTCCAGGCATCGAATTTAAGTTTGCTCATTATAGGTTACTGGTCAACAGTTGGTCGTCTAGTCGGGATTAATATTGCACTTTGTTAATTGAAGAGTTCATGAACTTGTTAAGTTCTCAGAAGGTCATCATTATTGAATCTTGATCTTGCGGTTCTGATATGATTTAAACTACCTATGCTCTGAGCATATGTGTCCGCAGAATGTTACGGTAGGTGAATATTCTAACTGATAGATCTTGTCTGTACTGGGATTTAACAGTTAGGGTATCTGCAGCATGCATTTTAGTTTTATGGTAACACATCATGCAAATAACGCTTCTGTTGAGAACATCAACGATCTCTATAAAGATTTTTTTTTATAACTTGTCGTATGGCATGGTGGAATGTTGTTGAAGACAGATTAATTTGCTTTTCATCTTATACATAAACAGTGGCACTTCTACTCATTTAATGTATTGATGTGTTGCTTGATCTAATATAGGATTGGGATTTACTATTTTCTGCAGGGACCATGGTGATATGTCATCAAAGAAGTTTCGCCATGATAAGCGTGTTTACTTGGGAGCTCTTAAGTTTGTTCCACATGCGGTCTATAAACTTCTCGAGAATATGCCCATGCCTTGGGAGCAGGTATTTGGCTTTGATGAATTCTATGCATTCTTGGTTTCTTGTTAATATTTGTTATCTTTGATATGGATCCTTCTTGTTTATTCTATTTCATAGGTCCGTGAAGTCAAGGTCCTATACCATATCACTGGTGCTATTACTTTTGTAAATGAAATACCATGGGTTGTAGAACCGATTTATTTGGCACAGGTATGTCTATGTCCACCTACTTTAAGCACATGTGTTTATGAACTCCACTGTGCTTATTCTTTCTGAGTTCTTTTACTACCCTCTGCTTTTTTGCAGTATTATATATGAATGCTACTTTACTATTTTGCAGTGGGGCACTATGTGGATTATGATGAGGAGAGAAAAGAGAGACCGAAGGCATTTCAAGAGAATGCGTTTCCCTCCTTTCGATGACGAAGAGCCTCCCTTAGATTATGCTGACAATCTTTTAGATGTTGACCCCTTGGAGCCAATCCAGTTGGAGTTGGATGAAGAAGAAGATGGAGCCGTCCACCGTTGGTTTTATGACCACAAGCCGCTTGTAGATACAAAGCTTATCAATGGGCCCAGCTACCGGAAGTGGCATCTGTCACTTCCAATAATGGCTACACTTCATCGGCTTGCCGGGCAGTTGCTTTCTGATTTGATTGATCGCAATTATTTTTACCTTTTTGATATGGAGTCCTTCTTCACGGCAAAAGCTCTGAATATGTGCATACCTGGTGTGTTTCTTTTTATCTCATGGTCAATTTTACTTGTATGAAATGTTCTGGATTCAGTTAATCTTTGCTGGAAGATGTTATATACGATTCCTCTGTTCTTTTCTTCAGGTGGTCCAAAGTTTGAACCGTTGTACCGTGACATGGAGAAAGGGGATGAAGACTGGAATGAGTTTAATGACATTAACAAGCTTATAATCCGATCACCTCTGAGGACCGAGTACCGGATCGCTTTTCCTCATCTTTATAACAATAGGCCCAGGAAAGTTAGGCTTAGCATTTATCACACACCAATGATAATGTACATAAAGACTGAGGATCCTGATTTGCCAGCATTTTACTATGATCCCCTAATTCACCCCATCACAAGTACAAACAAAGATAAGAGAGATAAAAAGAATCTTGAGGAAGATGAAGATGATGATTTTGTGTTGCCTGAGGAAGTTGAACCTTTGCTTACCAGCACGCCAATCTACACTGACACAACTGCTGCTGGTATCTCGCTGTTGTTTGCACCACGCCCCTTTAATATGCGTTCTGGTCGGATGAGACGTGCTGAAGATATTCCTCTTGTGTCAGAGTGGTTCAAGGAGCATTGGTGAGTTAATTTTTTTCTTCAAAATCTTGTTAACATCTTTTCAGTTATCTGATGTTATTCATAACTAATCTTTTGAATACTTGTAGTCCTCCCTCCTACCCTGTCAAAGTCCGTGTCAGCTACCAGAAGTTGTTGAAATGTTTTGTGTTGAATGAGCTGCATCACCGACCACCCAAGGCTCAAAAGAAGAAGCACCTTTTTAGGTCCCTTAAAGCTACCAAGTTCTTTCAGACTACTGAACTCGATTGGGCTGAGGCAGGACTTCAAGTTTGTAAACAGGGATACAATATGCTGAATCTGCTGATCCATAGGAAAAATTTGAATTACCTTCACCTTGACTATAACTTCAACTTAAAGCCCGTGAAGACCCTTACAACTAAAGAGCGTAAAAAATCTCGGTTTGGTAATGCCTTCCATCTTTGCCGTGAGATATTGCGGTTGACAAAGCTTGTTATTGATGCAAACATCCAGTTCCGGTTGGGAAATGTGGACGCATTTCAGTTGGCAGATGGTTTGCAGTATATTTTTTCACATGTTGGTCAATTGACGGGTATGTACCGGTATAAGTACAGGCTCATGCGACAGATTCGAATGTGCAAGGACTTGAAGCATCTGATATATTATAGATTTAATACTGGGCCTGTTGGGAAAGGTCCTGGATGTGGTTTTTGGGCACCAATGTGGAGGGTTTGGTTGTTTTTCCTTCGTGGTATTGTGCCTCTACTGGAAAGGTGGTTGGGGAATTTGCTTGCAAGACAATTCGAAGGGCGACATTCCAAGGGAGTGGCTAAAACTGTGACAAAGCAGCGGGTAGAAAGCCACTTCGACTTGGAGCTTCGTGCTGCGGTTATGCACGACGTGCTTGATGCTATGCCAGGCAAGCATACAGTCTTCTGCTCTGTCTTTCTTTACAGTCCTGTCTAATCAATTATATGCAGATCACCTCCAACCTATACTCAACATAGCTAATTTATCTCTGCAGAGGGCATTAAGCAAAATAAAGCAAGGACCATCTTGCAGCATTTAAGTGAAGCATGGCGTTGCTGGAAAGCAAATATTCCATGGAAGGTACTTCTGTCTAAAATTTTCAGTTTAATATAGTTGGCGAACATGTTGTAGATCTGTTCTCTGAATTTATATGACTGTCTGAAAATATTTCTCCTTATCCCGACAAACTGTTTTGCCTATCAGGTACCGGGGTTACCTGTCCCAATCGAGAACATGATACTTCGTTATGTAAAGTCAAAAGCTGATTGGTGGACAAATGTCGCTCACTACAATCGAGAACGTATCAGGAGAGGAGCAACAGTTGACAAGACCGTCTGCAGGAAGAATCTGGGGAGATTAACCCGTCTTTGGTTGAAGGCAGAACAGGTATGCTTCTTCAGCCCATCTTGGAACATCTTCCATCTCTTCTGCCTCTCTTTGCTGCACATGCTGAAATGGTCCTTTCCACTCTTTGCAGGAACGCCAACACAACTACCTCAAAGATGGTCCGTATGTGACACCTGAAGAAGCAGTTGCAATATACTCAACCACTGTGCACTGGTTGGAGTCCAGAAAATTCTCGCCAATTCCCTTCCCTCCACTGTCATACAAGCATGATACAAAGCTTCTCATTCTGGCACTGGAGAGATTGAAGGAATCATATAGCGTGGCTGTCAGGTTGAACCAGTTACAAAGAGAAGAATTGGGATTGATTGAACAGGCTTATGACAATCCACATGAGGCGCTGTCACGTATTAAACGGCATCTACTCACACAACGTTCCTTTAAAGAAGTAAGTTGCTCGAGATGATTTCCCTTCAACGTTTTTGAAATAACCCCTTTAGTTTTTTTTTTTTTTTTTTTTTTTTTTTTTTGGCAAATTTCTAGTGCCTGCATATTTGATCATTTTTAGTGTGGTTCTCAACTTCACATCCAAGGTTGCTAATAATGAACTATTTGCAGGTGGGTATTGAGTTCATGGATCTATACAGCTATCTGATTCCTGTTTATGAAATTGAACCACTTGAAAAGATAACTGATGCCTACCTGGATCAATATTTGTGGTATGAAGGTGATAAACGCCACCTGTTTCCAAATTGGATAAAGCCTGCTGATTCTGAGCCACCTCCGCTTCTTGTCTACAAATGGTGTCAAGGGATTAACAATTTGCAAACTGTATGGGACACTGGTGACGGGCAGTGTGTGGTGATGCTTCAAACAAAGTTCGAAAAGTTCTTTGAAAAGATTGATCTGACGATGCTCAACAGGTATTATTATTATAGCTCCACAGGCCACATTTATTAATCAATTGCAGGAACAGAATTATTTGAAGCTATACTGATCTGTATTCTGCTCCTTCTGCAGGCTTCTTCGGTTGGTTCTTGATCATAACATTGCTGATTATGTCACTGCAAAGAACAATGTTGTTCTGTCATACAAGGACATGAGCCATACAAATTCTTATGGGCTTATCCGCGGTCTTCAGTTTGCTTCATTTGTCGTACAATATTATGGACTTGTCCTAGATCTTCTTCTTCTTGGTCTGACTCGGGCAAGTGATATTGCTGGTCCTCCGCAGATGCCAAACGAATTCATTACTTTCCATGATACAAAAATAGAGACTAGACATCCAATTCGTTTGTATTCTAGATATATCGACAAGGTGCATATATTATTTCGATTCACTCATGAAGAAGCGCGGGATCTTATTCAGCGGTATCTTACTGAACATCCAGATCCTAACAATGAAAATATGGTTGGTTACAACAACAAAAAATGCTGGCCTCGAGATGCTAGAATGCGCCTCATGAAACATGACGGTAAATATCTCTTACTTCTCCATCCATTTGACAGTTAATCGAGTGGACAGTTTTCACAAGTGATTCTTGCAAGTCTAATTTCATGCTGTCTTTTCAGTTAATCTCGGCAGAAGTGTTTTCTGGGACATGAAGAACCGTCTTCCGCGAAGCATTACGACCCTGGAGTGGGAGAATAGCTTTGTTTCGGTCTACAGCAAAGACAATCCAAATCTGCTCTTCAGCATGTCTGTACTTCTGCACCATTTCATTTTTTCCTCCCCCCTCTTATCTATCACAATACTGTGTGCTGTAAAGACTAATAAATTATTGGTGTATAGGTGTGGATTTGAAGTTCGAATTCTACCAAAGATAAGAATGACTCAAGAGGCTTTCAGCAATATGAGAGATGGAGTTTGGAATCTTCAGAATGAGCAGACCAAAGAGCGCACATCAGTTGCATTTTTGCGGGTAGATGATGAACATATGAAGGTGTTTGAGAATCGTGTAAGACAGATTCTCATGTCTTCAGGTTCAACAACGTTCACGAAGATTGTGAACAAATGGAACACCGCTCTTATAGGTACTAGCTGAAGGCATGCTTATGGCTTATAGTTTTACCCTTTAAACTAATGTTGTCAAACATATTCGCTGGTATGTATTTTTGTTGTTATAATTGTTTTGTTTTTCTGTTTCAGGGCTCATGACATATTTCCGTGAAGCAACTGTGCACACTCAAGAACTGTTGGATCTACTCGTCAAATGTGAAAACAAGATACAGACTCGTATTAAGATTGGGTTGAATTCTAAGATGCCTAGCAGGTAATGTCCTTTCTGTTGTACTATATGTTCCATATATGCTGTTTTTGCTAGATGTTCAAGAAAATCTTGTCAAACTGTCAGGTTCCCTCCCGTCATATTCTACACGCCCAAGGAAATTGGAGGTCTCGGAATGCTCTCAATGGGCCACATTTTAATTCCTCAAAGCGACCTTCGGCATAGCAAACAAACCGATGTGGGTGTGACACATTTCAGGAGCGGAATGAGTCATGAAGAGGATCAGTTGATTCCAAACCTGTATCGCTATATACAGGTACGTGAACCTTTGATTTTCTATGCCCCCCTCACTTTCCCCTTAGTTCAGTCTGCAACATGCTGTTCACTTCTGCTTTTGGTGAAATAATCTCTCTTTTGCTTTGGCTTATGCACAGCCATGGGAGAGCGAATTCATTGATTCCCAGCGTGTTTGGGCTGAATATGCACTGAAGAGGCAGGAAGCTCAAGCACAGAACAGGCGATTAACCCTGGAGGATTTAGAAGTAAGTTCACCAATATAATTTCGTCCCCTCCATTATACTTTGTTCGGACTTCGGCATTTCATTTAGTTCCATAGTGAATGTTGGTATTTACTATCACATGATGAAAGTGCTCATTTTATCTATTTGCATTTGGTGTTTAGGATTCATGGGATAGAGGTATACCTCGTATCAACACTCTGTTTCAGAAGGACCGTCACACACTTGCATATGACAAAGGTTGGAGAGTGAGAACAGATTTCAAGCAATATCAAGTTCTGAAACAGAATCCGTTCTGGTGGACACACCAGAGGCATGATGGAAAGTTATGGAACTTGAATAATTACAGAACTGATGTTATCCAAGCATTGGGAGGAGTTGAAGGGATTTTGGAGCATACTCTGTTCAAGGGAACATAGTAAGTGTCCTGAGAAAAATGCTTAAAATTGTGAATTGCAATTCCTTGATTCTTTCCTTTTTCTTCCCTGACAAAGAAATTAAATTACTGATATCGCACCATGCTTTATAACACTATTCAAGCACTTCTTTTGGAATCTTAAACTTCTGTTTGTTTTGCAGTTTCCCTACCTGGGAGGGTCTTTTCTGGGAGAAGGCTTCTGGTTTTGAGGAGTCCATGAAGTATAAGAAACTGACCAATGCTCAAAGATCTGGGCTCAACCAGATTCCTAATCGAAGATTTACTCTTTGGTGGTCACCAACAATCAACAGGGCAAACGTTTATGTTGGTTTCCAAGTGCAGCTTGATTTAACTGGAATCTTTATGCATGGAAAGATCCCCACCTTGAAGATATCTCTGATTCAGATCTTTCGTGCCCACTTGTGGCAGAAAATACACGAAAGTGTGGTTATGGATCTTTGCCAGGTTTTGGATCAGGAGTTGGATGCTCTCGAAATCGAGACTGTTCAGAAAGAAACAATCCACCCCCGAAAAAGTTACAAAATGAACAGCTCGTGTGCTGATATTCTTCTTTTTGCTGCCCATAGATGGTCTATGTCAAAGCCCAGTCTTGTGGCTGAGACAAAGGATGTCTTTGACCAGAAGGCTAGTAATAAGTACTGGATAGATGTGCAGCTGCGATGGGGTGATTATGATTCTCATGACATTGAGCGATATACCAGGGCAAAGTTCATGGATTACACAACAGATAACATGTCTATCTATCCATCGCCGACAGGTATATGTTCTGTTAATTGTAGTGTATCTGAACTCTAGTTTCATTTCTGGTTATATTGCATAATAAGTTGATATTGCACCTGGTCCTCAAATCAAACACTTAATGTTTCATGTGCAGGGGTCATGATTGGTATTGATCTAGCATACAATTTGCACTCTGCATTTGGAAATTGGTTCCCAGGGTCGAAACCATTACTTCAACAGGCCATGAACAAGATTATGAAGGTATGTACACTAATTGACGAATAGTATTCCCTCTTTTAAATAAAAGATGTTTCAGCCTTGTGCATTAAAGAACAGTTACCCTTGATGATGATTTGTAATAAGAATGGTTCATTTTTAGTAAGTTAATTAGGGGAGATAATGGAATTAAGATGTGAAGATCTGAAAGCTCATTTATTTTGCAAAACAATGAGAAGGCTAAACATCATTAATTTAATAATATGGGGAGTGCCTCTTTCTTTAACAATTATGCTTTTAGGAAGGAATCAGCATAGATTTAAATGAATAATCTTTGCATTGCAGTCAAATCCAGCATTGTATGTGCTAAGAGAACGAATAAGGAAGGGGCTGCAACTGTATTCTTCAGAGCCTACCGAGCCTTATTTATCATCTCAGAACTACGGAGAGATCTTCAGCAATCAGATTATTTGGTTTGTTGATGACACGAATGTATATCGTGTCACAATACACAAGACATTTGAAGGAAATCTCACGACAAAACCTATTAATGGTGCAATCTTCATATTCAATCCTCGAACTGGCCAGCTGTTCCTCAAGGTGTGTATATCGTCCCTGCTAATTTAAATCTTTTAGTATTGTTTATATGGAAGAATAATAATAGTCAACAACATTAGCCATTGTAGTGTGAGCCTGTAACTACTACCCAGAAACTTGATCATGACACCTTTTTTTTTTTGAAACGGCTAAAGGATGACTCGAACCCCTGACCTATTAGTTGGAGGTGAAGCGTCTTACCAACTGAGTTGCACTTCACTTTTATACATATCCCCCTTTACCATTATAAATTGCTTTTCTGTACCCTGCCGAGACTAGTATTTAGTATGTACAGTAAATGTTGAGGTTTCAAGCGAATTAGTCGTTCCTGCATACTTCACTGGTACAAGTCTGTTACTTTTTACTGAGACGTCTTGGAAACTCATCAATGCATGTGTCTTGCAGGTCATTCACACAAGTGTGTGGGCTGGGCAAAAGCGTCTTGGTCAGTTGGCCAAGTGGAAAACTGCAGAGGAAGTGGCTGCATTGGTACGTTCATTGCCTGTGGAAGAGCAACCGAAGCAAATCATTGTGACCCGAAAAGGAATGTTGGATCCTCTTGAGGTCCACTTGCTCGATTTTCCAAATATTGTGATAAAAGGTAGTGAGTTGCAGTTGCCATTCCAAGCTTGCCTGAAGATTGAGAAATTTGGTGATCTGATATTGAAGGCAACCGAACCACAAATGGTTCTGTTCAATATTTATGATGATTGGTTGAAGAGTATCTCGTCCTATACTGCTTTCTCCAGATTGATATTGATTTTGCGAGCTCTACATGTTAATAATGAGAAAGCAAAGATGTTGCTGAAACCGGACAAGACCATTGTTACCGAGCCTCACCACATCTGGCCTTCTCTATCTGATGAGCAGTGGATGAAGGTTAGCCTTCTATTTTCTTGGATAAGTACATAATTGCCCCCACCCTGCGTATGGATACAAAATCATAGGCTACACCTGTAGACATGGAAAACAAAACCTTTGTGCCAACAGTAGCTCTACTTGCTAATTGAAGGGGTGCCTGTCTAAATATACTTTTAAGGGGGTGGTTATCTGTCTACTCTTGTGCAATTTTTACATACTTTATGATTTGCTTTCTTTAGTTCACTTGTGAGTCTGACTTGTGCAGGTTGAAGTTGCTCTTAGAGACCTTATACTCTCCGATTATGCCAAGAAGAACAATGTCAATACATCTGCCCTTACTCAATCTGAGATCCGTGACATAATTCTTGGGGCTGAGATCACACCTCCTTCACAGCAGCGCCAGCAAATTGCTGACATTGAGAAACAGGTCTGAGCTTGGGTTCCAACAGTGTTCTCTCATTTTTTTCCATTTTGCTTGGTTCCATATATTAAGTATGGATTATTATTCTTTTCTCCAGGCCAAGGAAGCTAGTCAGATTACAGCCGTAACCACGCGAACTACCAATGTGCATGGTGAAGAATTGATTGTTAGCACTACAAGTCCTTATGGGCAATCTGCATTTGACGGCAGGACTGACTGGCGTGTTCGAGCAATATCGGCCACAAACCTCCACCTCAGGGTTAATCACATATATGTCAACTCAGAAGACATTAAGGTAACTATCACCGTGATGTTTGACTGTTACGACAAGTTTAATAAACTTACTCTTATGGCCATTTTAAATTAATGTTGGTTGGGGCTTAACTTTGTCTGATTGCAGGAAACTGGCTATACATACATCATGCCAAAGAATATCTTGAAGAAGTTTATATGCATTGCTGATCTTCGTACTCAGGTTGCTGGTTACCTATATGGCATAAGCCCTCCTGACAATCCCCAAGTGAAGGAAATCCGATGTATTGCCATGCCACCACAATGGGGAACACATCAGCATGTTAATCTTCCATCCGGCATTCCTAATCATAATTTCCTGAACGACCTGGAGCCTCTTGGATGGTTGCACACACAACCGAATGAGCTTCCTCAGCTTTCACCTCAGGTTGGTTTGGACTTGCAATTTCTTTGTTTTAAAAATTCCTGGGGAACATATTTACATTTTGATGGTGAAGTACAACAGATCCTCTGACTTCTGACCTTGGGTTGTCATAATTTCCCCTCAAACCAGCTATTTAAGTTTTGCCTTTTCTGTTTGTTGAGGCTTTAGAGTCTAGATGCGGATGCTTTTTTTCTTTCTTTCCATTTATCTCCCTTGTTTGTCAAAGTTCATTCTGACATTTGCTGAATTGTGTGAACTTTTAGGATCTAGCTTCCCATGCGAAGATATTGTCAAACAACCCACAGTGGGATGGTGAGAAGTGCATTATTCTGACATGCAGTTTCACTCCTGGTTCCTGCTCGTTGACGGCATACAAGTTGACCCCCTCAGGATACGAATGGGGAAAAAGCAATACTGATGTAGCAGCCAATCCGCATGGCTACCTCCCCACGTACTATGAAAAAGTACAGATGCTTCTCAGTGACCGTTTCCTTGGTTTCTACATGGTAATGCACATCTTTCACACTCTCTGAAGATCCTTGCACATCTTTCAATTTACCACTCCTGGTTCTTCTTCGGCCTGGCACTTGGTTTTCTGTACAGTCTTCTGATTTGTGGTTTGCAATTTGTGTGCAGATACCTGATAATGGCCCATGGAACTACAATTTTATGGGAGTAAAGCATACTCTAAGCATGAGCTATGGGTTGAAACTGGGAGCTCCTCGGGAGTTCTTCCATGAGGAGCATCGCCCAACACATTTTCTCGAGTTCAGCAAACTCGAGGAGGGTGAATTTGCCGAGGGTGATAGAGAAGACACGTTTGCCTAAAACTGTTAACTGTGTTCTTTGTACTTTCAAAGGGTTTTGTACTGGTGTAAATATTTGTCTGTATGTTTTCTGTTAATTCGAATGCGATACCTAGAAGGGGCTGTTACCAACATCTACATATAGCCTGCCTCAAGTGGGGCTTTTGGTGCTGTTTGTGTACACCAACAGTTCTTCGTTAATTTTGTAGAACTACCGTTGACATATTATGCTTTGCGCCACAGTGCATATTATAGATATTTATCATTCTTGGTACACTTATGTTTCTAAATTCCTAGTCAAATTTCAAATCATAGGAATTACTCCAGTCATTAATGATGTCTACACCTTAAGTTACGGTATGACGTATGATTAAATTAAAATGAGTTATAGTAAGAGATAAAAATATACTCCCTTGACGTGTAGTTTTATGTCAACATCAGTATTTCGTTTTATTATAAAATATTAATAACATTCAAAATTAATTTAAAAATACCATTTTAAAGGAATTAAGAAAAGAAAATGAAATAAATAAATTTAAAAGAAATGTTAAAATAATAAAATAAAATAAATTTTAAGCTGAAATTGTGAATAATCGTGTGAACTGCTCTCTCAAGCAATACCGGGAAAAGCTGCTTTTGGATATTTAAGAAACTATTAGCAAAATAAATAACTCATTAGAATGTACTAAGTATGATTTTTGCTCAATCAACCTTGATATATGCCCAATTCAATAAAAATCCCTCTAAAAGAATGCACCAACACTTCAAACCTAACATACACCATTCCTGTTATACATAAATTTCAGCACAGCAGACTCAATCATAAATAAGCACCCAAGAAGATAGGTAAAGTTTGAACATGCCAAAACTACGATTTAAGACTCTCAATTTCTTGGTTCGGCTCTTTCTCATCTGAAATAAACTCCGAACTATCCTCTGCACCTGAATCTACAACCACTTTACTCGCAAACATCTCATGCTTCTCCAAAACCGCAAACTTCTCTTTATCCCCTTTCAATAGTTCAAGCACCTCAAGGATCGTAGGTCTCTTCTCTGGTTGACTATGTGCACAGATTAATCCCACCAGGGCAACTCTTTTCAGCTCTTCTTCCACATACTTCCCATTCAGCTTTTGGTCTGCAATTTCATCAAATTTTCTTTCACAGGCCAATGGCAATGCCCAGTCAACGATCGTGCGCCTAAGTGTTGAACTGAGCTTCTCTAGTGGCTTCTTTCCACTAGCAAGCTCAAGCAAAAGGATCCCAAAACTGTAAACATCACAGCTCTCAGATGCCTTTCCTAGCATTGCGTATTCTGGGGCAAGGTAGCCAAGTGTACCCTTGACCCTGGTGGTTACGTGTGTTGCACCATCAGGTATGAATTTTGCAAATCCAAAGTCCGCAACTTGAGCTTTAAAATCGGAGTCGAGCAATACATTGCTAGCTTTGATGTCTCTGTGGATGATGTGTGGGGTTGCATGCAGGTGTAGATACCTGGAACAGATCAAAGTTCTGTATTAGTGAGGGAAATGACAGAGAAAGGACAGCTTCAGTGAGTACTTACGCAATGCCCTCAGCAGCTCCAATAGCAATGTTCATCCGCCTTGACCAGTCAAGATGACATTCGGCAGAATGTTGGCCATGTAAGTGAGAAAGTAAACTCAGATTATTCATGTAGTCATAGACAATAAGACGCTCCTGCCCTTCGGCACAATAGCCTCGTAAGGTCAGCAAGTTCTTGTGTCGTACTCGAGCAAGTATTTCAACTTCGACAGAAAATTCCATCTCGGCTTTGTTACTCCACGACTTCAACCTTTTCACAGCTATCTGCAGAATCAAGAAAAAACGAAAAAGGATACATGTGAATCAGATAAATGCACGACCATGTTCAAGGAGTATTCTGGATGAGAATAAAATGCAATCATGAAAAAATAAACGCCAATGTATGGTTAAAGACTTGCAAGTAACTAATCAAAGGGACAAATGTAAAGAAAAATGTTTCGTAAAAGCCTCAAAATGATAGGAATGTTCTGATCATTCATCTCCACAAATTTTCAATTTTCGAAGCAGCAAGCCAACAACTAGGCTTATTCAACATAAGAGCATGCAGCAAGTATATAACTCGTCACAGGTGTTGTGTTGCTAGAGCTGAGAAAGCAATTCATTAGACACATATAGATGGAAGGTCAAATGATAACTGAAGTGAACAAAGGGCCCTTGGGAATAAGAATAATGACTCTAAACTGTTGGTCTATTTGGACCTAAGAATCTGAGAAACATTCAGTCACTGCTTCCCAGAATCATGAACAGGATGCTAACGAATTAGAAGAGACTATACACCACATAAACTTAAGAGGCTGAAAGTCAGTTAGAATACTAGACTATTGGAGTATTTCTTTTACTAGAGAGTGCTCAAGTTGTCAAGGGAGAAAGGATCAAGCTTTTTTATTTCTTAGTGAAAGAGCAAATTTTCTTCTTATAGGCAAGGAATGATTTTTATTTACACTATCACTGGTCTACTGTCTCAATCTAGAGGCATGCCTAAGGAGAAACGTTCAGCGTGAAACGAAAGAGTTCAGCTTCAGTGCATCACTCTTCTAAGTTCTAACTCATCTATGCAATCTATCAGGAGAAACAAGTTTCTATAGTTTCGTTTTCTATAATACGATCATATCACTAAAATCTTCTAATGAAACATTATGAATCAATCATTTACAGCACCACACTGAGTCCTAGAAATGGTGCAAAAATCTGACCTGAGAACCATCCCAGAGCTGACCCCAATACACACTACCAAATCCACCTTCTCCGAGCTTGTTATCGTAGTTAAAATTATTGGTAGCCAACTGCAACTCCTTGAGAGAAAAAATCCTCCATGTAGACTCCTTTTTCCCTTTGCTTTTCCTGCTCAATTCATAACCTCACTTTGAATCACCATTTAGGCAAAACAATTATCTCTAACCTAAATAAAAATCTCTACTTTCTCAATTGGATATTCAAGAATAAAACATCTAAAGCCTAACACAGTGCATTCAACCATATAGCAAAATCAAGAAACCAACGAACACAAATTGAAAGAAATTGACCAAATGAAAAGTAGAAGCACATACCGATCTGATGCACCCTTGAAACAACATAACATGGACCTAAAATCCATAAATCCTAGCCAAAAACCAAAACCCACAAATAAAAAACCTTCCTTTTCTTTCACAGACCACAACCCATCAAGCAAATTACTCTTGTCAAACAAAACCTCATGGTCAAGCACGTTTTGTTGAGAATATAATTCAACTCAGGTTTGAATTTGATGGTCGTTGATTGAGTAAAGGTTCCAGGTCCAGATGAGAGGGAATGACAGAGGAAAAAGACAGAAAGAAGCAATTTTTAAAAATGTAGTGGTTGTATTTTTGTAATTTTGAAGAAATTGGGAAATGGAAAAGAAAGTTGAAAGGAGATTGGTCTGATGAAGTTTGGAATATTGAAGTAAGAGCGTGTGGGTCTGTCAGTGAGTTGAATCTTTGTCCAAATGTAGTTTGATTTCCATCAGAGAAAGTGAAACTCAAAGCTCTCTACTTTAATTCTTTCAGATTAAGTAATAATACCAAAGACAACACCTAAATTACAACTGTTTAGGCCTAATATCGTCTCATAAACAACTGTGATTTGACACTGTATTACTTTGGACTCGGTTTATATAGATGCTGAAAACGGACTGAGTCACAACTTCATCCGTGTGCACCACTCACTATTCACTCTCGACTCCGCTTTATATCTTCATCTAATAAAATGTGTATAAAGGTCTGTTTTATAAAAGCCACATTTGTGGTGTATTGCATTCTCAGTATTTATAAGCATACATGAAACAGATATAAATGAAAATATTATAAACTCTAAATAGATTCTAATCTATCTTAATAACTATCTAGTTAGTTAAGTAAGATAAACACAAATAACAATACAATCATAAATAAGATATTGCCGTATGAGATGGGAAATAAGATATTGTCGTATGAGATGGGAAATAGATTATTTCTCAACACCCCCCTTCAAACTGAGCGTCGGATTAAAAATGACGTGAAGTTTGGACTGGAATAATGTAAACTGCGGCTTAGCCAAACTCTTGGTAAACATATCAACAATATTTAAGTTGGTGGGAACATATTGAGTAATTAGTTTTCCTGAGGAAACAAGTTCCCTAGTAAAATGATAATCCAACTCAACATGTTTAGTCCTCTTGTGAGACACCGGATTATTCGTAAGGAAAATTGCGCCTTTTGTTGTCACATAGAAGAATGGCAAAAGATGAAAGGCTAACCTTTAAGTCAGTAAAGAGATGAGTTATCCAAATAACATAAGCTGCATCATTAGCTAATGCGCGATACTCAGACTAACAACTAGAGCTGGACACCGTTGGCTGTTTCTTAGAACTCCAAGTAACAAGATTGGTACAAAGGAATGCGGTGTAACCTGGTACAAAGGAATGCGGTGTAACCCGAAACTGACCGTCTAGTATCGAGACACGCTGCCCAATCTGTAACCGAATAGGACAACACCGTCGATTTTGCAGAACAATGAAAATGCGCGCGCACACACACACACATTATTACTATAAATCACATTTACGTTTATCTATCGCTTAAAGTCTTCCGCTCTCTAAATCTAAGTATCAGAAACCCCCAGGTTTCTGAGAAAGACTGTTTATCGACGAAAGTTTGAAAAGACTATTCACCCTTGCCCCCTCTAGTCTTTTCCTTTGCCGTTATCTGGACCAACAAGTGGTATCAGAGCGGGTGGTATACTAGCCTTTTACACTGAACCTCGATCCTCCAGAGAGATAGAGTTTTTGTCGCTTTAAGATGATGTTTTAATTGTGTGTTAAGTGTACAAGTATGTCTCTGAGTGATGCTCCGGTTCTTAAACCAAAGAATTACGAGAAATGGAAGAACATCATGATGTTGCATCTTGAAGCTATCAGTAATGAGATGTTTTATATCATCAAGGAAGGGCCAATCAGAATCAGACAACTTAAGCACGTGATTGAAGTATCTGACGATCGCATAAACACCGACGCTGAAGTTAGTGACACTTCTACTAGCAATAGTGGTCGTGTTGTTGCTGGACAAGTTGAGTATAAAGACAAACCTCGTGAACTCTTGACATCGGAAGATGCCAAGAGACACATGTTGGATGGTCAAACTCGTAACATCATCATTCGATCGACACTTGAGCACACACAGTGGAAACTGTTGTGTGCAAAGATGGTGAAAGTTGTCTGACAATTGATAGAAAATATCTGTGCCGGAACTGAGAAAATCAAGGACAAAAAGTTTGAAGTATTGAAATTGAAATTCCAAAACTTCAAAAAGGGTCCCTCTGAAACTCTGGGAGAACTTGATTTTCCGTTTACTACTCTCATGAGTGATGTGGCTGCACTTGGAGAAAGTGACAAATATTCAAATTCAGAGAAGGTGAAAACCATTGTTAGAAGCTTGAACCAAAATTGGGAGCATACGCAATATTTCTAATTCAATCAAGGAATGCCCCAAATCACTCCAGTGGAACTCTTTTCACATTTGATCACTGTAAACTATGAGACAACGCAACGTGGTTTGGCTGCAGCTGAAAAGTTGCAGAGTGTTGCTCTAGTTTTCCAAGGTACTTCTGAAAAGAAGGATACCATGGTAGTGTCTGAAGAAAATGCTCTTACAGTAAGACATATGAAGAAATATGTCACTCAAGAAATTGAAAGGAGAAAAGCAAAAGAGAAGTTGAAAAAGCATCTAGAGCCAAACTATCATCAGTACAAGAACATTCAGATGAACAATTTGAACAACCCTACTCAGAATGTTGTTAGTACTGAAGTTGCTGAAGTTGGGAATGATATCTGCTTCTATTGTCAGAAACCCGGTCACTTCAAACGTGATTGTCCGGCTTGTAACAAGCTTAAGACATGTGACAAGAAGGAGAGAAGAACATTCAAAAGAACTCAGATGGCACTGCTCACTGAAGAGAGAAAGAAAATCCAAATACAACTTGATGCTCTGGATATTGAGTCGGACTCAGAAAGTGAAAATTCAGATG
>JAYMSP010001510.1:0-31385 GCA_036897095.1 Plantago elongata | reverse complement strand
AGTAGGTTCTTAACCTTAAGACATAGTCTTGGGTTAATGGAGTTGCCTCAGAACTGAAAAGTTATAACTCTCTAAAAGTGTATGTAAGAAACATAGATAAGGGAAACAGGTATCTGAAACGGCTATTCAGATAACCTACATGAAAAGAAGGATGACAAGGTTTCTGAGGCTTTTGACTCAGAAAGCCTAAGGTCTTCTGGAAATGAATGTCCAGAAAGACAGGTTGGTGTAGTCCATAAGTATATAAAACTAGAACTCAAATACTATGGACAGGTCAATATCCAGTGATTTTCTGAAACAGGAATTCAGAAAATCATTTAAATCATGAAGTATGTGAGAACTATTAGTCAAACATAGTACATATTTTTGAGAGTCAAACATGTCTAGGGCTTTGTATTTTTACCATTTATATGGTAAGTAACATAAAACAAGACTTGCTCTCTGAAATGATAAGACTAAAGGTTTTTAGTCTCACACACTTACAGTGACTTATGGATACATATTGCCAAAATTCATTAAGTGGACATGGGAACATTTGTTGACTGATATCATTGCAAATATATAGAACAAGAGCCCTTGATGAATAAACGTTTGATCTCAACGGGTGAGATTAATTCTCGGTAAGTAATAGCTGTTGCAAAAACAGTCATGGCCCACTTCGCATTTAATGCAAAGTAGAAACGTATACCACGCCGATGCAATGTACACATATACACATACAAATTTCTGTACGTATGATGTATCTATGTAATTTTATCTTGCTATATATAAAAGATTCTATAAGTGACAAACACTTTTACCAAATTCGAAATTTTCACTTGCATCAAAACAACAAAAACTCTCTAAGTTTTCTGCAAATCCTTCTGTTAATCATCTGTTTTTTACTTAGTCTTCTGAAAAGATAGACTAACATTCTCTCGAATTCAAGCATTTTATGTCTAAATCTTACTCAGTATTCTATATAAGAGATGGCATGCAGAAAGACCTCATCCAAGAACTAAGTTGCAACTGCTTCTTCTGCTAAAATGTGTTAGGAATATCTGTTAGTATTTTCGATCAATCACCATCTAACTTATCTTTAGTATAGAAAGGTGACTATTACTCTTAGTTCACGTGAACATTGTAAAAGAGGAAATCACTTAGTATGTTAGTCTAGTTAAAGTTGTAATAGGAGTGTTAGGTCTCTGAATGTAATTTTATATTTTGAGAAGACCATAAAGAAGGATCCTAGCAATGGAGTTTAATCGAAGATTTGAAAACTGAAGATTACACAAGTTTGATGAAGACACAAAGGATTAGTCTACTTAGATAGACTATGTTCAGAAAGCGTTTTGTATAATGTAGTTAGCACGATACACCTCTCTGAATATATGAAATCAACAAGTTAAGGAGCATGCTAGCTTTTTGAAAGGCTCATGTGTCCGTTGAGACTACATGACAAGAAATAGTACAGTGTATTAATTACACCGACTGAAAAGTTGATTAAGCAAGCCATCTCTGAAAAATGATAAAGTGACTTCTGAGTACTTATTTCGAGATATCAACGGATTGAATTATGAGAAGGTCTAACGGATAATATTCAAATGACTCTCAAATTCATCTATAAATATCACCACTTAGAAGCTGAGAAATACACACACGAACTTCACTTATACTTTCAAGTATTCTCTTAAGCATTCATACGACAATTCTCTAAGCTCACAATTGCGACTATACAGCTTGAAGAATCACTAGTAGTTCTAATTGTCCTGAACCTTAACAAGAGTTTGATTATCTGTGAAAGAGTTGAACACTCAGACACCCTTTCTGAAGTTCATTCTCCATAATGGATATCAATACTTGGGTCAGAAAGGAGATACCTACAATATACTGAACAAGTATATTAAGTAGTGTAATCTTCCCAATCTCTATGTCATAATAGCTGAAAAGTTATTGTAAGAGTAGCCTGACAACATTCATATAACCAAAACCATCAAGGCGTGAAGTACATAAAGTACTTGGTTTGGGAAATCAAGGAAAAGCTCCAAGGTTATCTTGAGTACAAGAAGTACTTGGGTTTAGAAGCTAAGGAACAACCAAGGGGGAATATTTGGTTGTGAACCATTTGTTTGTAGGGATCTTAGAATATGATACACTGTAAGGAGAACTCAATTATCTGTTCTAGTGAATTCCAGGTCTCCAAAAGGCCGAAGTGGATTAGTTGGAGGATTACACCACCTCTAGATACCACTATAAGTTGGTATGTTATTTATGTAGGGCCCCGATCTGGTCCGGACGTCAAGGAATATGCCGAACTTCCAAATACATCGATATATCAAAAATAGTAGTTATTACAGACCCCAAAAATAAGTTACAATTTAACAGTAAATACACACGTCTAACGAGTAGCAGTGGAGTATGGTATCTACAATTAGTCTGTCAGCCTATCTACCCTGAACTTTCTTTGTGCTCTTGTCCTGGAAAAGAATTATTAAAACAAGAGAGTGTCAGTCATAAGACTCAGTGAGGATAATCAAACATGAATGAATGTAAGTATGAACACAATCGGGGTAGCAAACCAACACAACACGCTGATCAGGCACTTTTAAAAATAGGGAAAATCGTAAACACGCACTCACAATCACGATCTTAGCACATGAAAGGTGCCAGATTTACAGTACTAAACAGTAACTGTCTTGGGCTAGACCAAACTGATCAGGTATTGGTCAAATAACAAGGGGGAGTAGCGATCTCCAAAGAGTTGCATAAATTGTGGGCAGCGACCCACCGCAACACATAAAAAGGACCGTTTGAATAGTCCAACACGTAAACAAGAGCCTGAACAGATAACGCTGCAAGTTACATAACCCAGCTTCAATAACAACATGTCGACAATGTCGACCACGACGGCTTCCCAATTTTTCAGAAAAACATGTAGTGGGTGGTTGCTTTCAAAATCATTTTTCGTGCAATGCAGTTCATGTGGAATAACAGAACACCATCAGGATGCAATATCAGAAGATAACTTGAATAGCAGAATATCAAATCAGAATCAAGATACAATCAGAATTCTGTTCCAACAGATTCAATGTTAACCAAACAGTCAGGATGTCGTCGCATAGCCGAAGTAGTGTTAGACAGTTAGATAAAGAAGCAGAAATAGATACTGGAACTTAAGACGATGAAAGATACAATTTAACTTTTCCCAGGGCCTAACGCCGAAACCCAGTCATCACTCACCTTGGATATCTCGCAAATTATGCAACTTCGTAACTTCTGATAAATAGACAATACTTACTTAACTTCGATACTAAAAATAATTAAAGAACTGCTGTAAAATTTTCCCCCAAAGCAATTATAATTAAGTGACAATAATTTTGACATGGAGACGCTAACACACTTACTTCCACATAAGCATATAAGACGAACCAACTATTTTCGTGATAAGCAGTGTTACCTAATCAGACTGTCAACGAACTCAACATAACATAACACGGGCATGAACAAACAACATAACGACGCAGGATAAACCGATTATTATTTCCTAAATGATTCCAAGTATTAATTTCTCAAGAAATCCGAACCATTTAGTAAATATATATACAATCTGCACATGAAGACATCGTTAGTTGGATTTAGCTCGAGAGGAGTAAATGTTCTGAAATAATCTAAACTAGTCTTATTCTTCGCATTACACAATACCATCAAACAATAACACATGCCACTATATCTGTCTTAATGCATACAATACTAGTTTCATTAATCTTCAGAAACACCGCTTGCATTATTTTATATTTTACAACACATCACACATTCACACCACATCTACTACAGTCAACACAAATACACATCATACACAAACACCCTACTATTATTACATCAGCGTTACGTAACACATAATTATTCATCATCTCAATTTTAATTCATGATATAGTTATATTAGTGTATATATACTTTTGTTGCAGCAAGTTACAATACATGCTCAAACTGACATCTCTCAGAAAAAATATAATTCGCACATTATACACCCACCTCATTAACAAACAATTGATAAGTAACACTCATTCACACTAGAGTGTTCATGGTTACACTTAGTTTCTCGCATAATTCTATTCATTACACTGATGTAATTCACATAAATTACACCATTTCACTAGACACTTTTGGCCTACACACAAGCAGCATACAACATACTACAACAAACAATGATCATACATTACCACACAAGTATCTATAGTATGGTTTGACTATTACAACAGTCACTACAATAGCACAAAACAAGCAAGTAAACTGCATTACACTCAAATTCCCATTCCCAAAAAATTAATCAACTCGCAAGCGAGACTACAAACCGAAAACCGCTCGTTCTTGGAGACACAAGTCCGACGAGAAGGCGGCGCGGGTTAGAGGTGAAGGAGAAGAAATTGAATTGAGACGAGAAGAGGTTGAACTGGACAAAGGCTACAACTCGGTTTCTTCCGTTTGGGTGGTGCGATGAAGAGAATGGCGGAGTCGGCCATTTATAGGCGGAGGCCAGTGGTTTTCGCCCATCGTGGCTCGTTTGTTCGGTCGAAAAATGTCCCTCATGCCGCCGAGATCCTCCATCCGTCCGCCATGTTGCTCCTCTTCTCCCGACACGCATTCAACATGCATAAAAGGGAGGGCGGATTCGACATTTCCATGGGCGGCGGTGGCAGTTTCTTGGAGCCAACTTGGGAGCAGAAGGAGAAATGTCGATAATGGGGGTAGGGAGATTCAACGGGGGAAGGAATTAATCTGGGGAAAGAAGAAGGTAATTTAGGGGTATTATGGTCCTTTTACCATTATATACACCTGGCTTCTTCTGGACTCCAAACGACTTGTAAATAAATTCCAGAAAAATGTGAAATCGATTCCCGGACGATATTCAAGACGAACTAAAGCCGTATAAAAATTAAAATAAATATTTTTATTTTATTATTTTTATTATTATTTTATTATCCGTTAGTAATTATCTAACGATTTCGCTCGGCGTTTGATTTCAAAATTTGACCCAATATTCACGGTCCACATTTTTCAGTCGTGTTAAGTCAGGGGTCGGTCTCCTGTTTGAAATAATAATATTAATATTTAAATTAGTTTCTGATACGTATCGAATTTTGCGGCTCTTACACTCTCCCCCACGTTAAGGAATTTGGTCCTCCAAATTCGACTATTCCTCAGCGAATAAAAGGGGTACTTCTCCCATATGTCAGCTTCTTTCTCCCATGTCGCTTCCTCCAGAGTGTGATTCTGCCATAGGATCTTTACTAAAGGAATCTGCTTATTCAAAAGTTCTTTCACTCGAGTATCTAAGACTTGGAGGGGTTTCTCTTCGTAAGACAAGTTCTCTTCAAGTATGACATCAGTGGGTTAGAGGATATGTTCAGGGTTTGGGTGGTATTTTTTAAGCTGGGACACATGGAAAACATTGTGGATTCCAGTAGGTTCAGCGGGAGTGCCAACTCATACGCAACCGGTCCAACTCTCCGAGTCATCTCAAATGGTCCAATGTACCGGGGGGCAAGTTTTCCTCCTTTTCCAATTCTTTTGATACCTTTCCTCGGTGAAATCTTTAAGAATACTCGGTCTCCTTCTTCGAATTCTAAGTGCTTCCGTCGAAGATCAGCGTATGGTTTCTGTCTATCCTGGGCCACTTTGATCCGTTGCCGGATCATCTGTACCTTCCCAATTGACTCCTGAACTATTTCAGGATGTAAGGCATTTTCTTCTTGAGTTGAAGTATTCTTCCAATCCTCCATATCCCAATCCAAAGGTGATCGACATTTTTGACCGTAAAGAGCATCATACGGTGCCATCTGGATCAAAGCTTGGTAGCTGTTATTGTAGGTGAACTCAATCAATGGTAAGTGTTTGATCCAGGTTCAAGGAAAATCCAAACTGCACGATCTGAGTAGGTCATCAAGGAACCTGATGGTTCTTTCCGATTGTCCATCAGTTTGTGGGTGAGCGGCAGTACTGAATTTCAATTGCGATCCCAGACCTTTCTGCAATTGTTGCCATAATCGGGAAGTAAATTTCGGGTCTCTATCGGACACTATACTGACAGGAATTCCATGTAGTTGCACAATTTCCCGTATATATAGTTCCGCCAATTTCTCTACGTTGTACAGCGCGACATGAATGAAATGAGTAGATTTGGTCAATCTGTCTACGATTACCCAAATGCTATCATATCCGTGGATTTTCGGAAATCCGGTGACGAAATCCATAGTTATTTTGTCCCATTTCCAACAGGGAATTGGCATAGGTTGTAATAATCCGGTTGGCCATTGATTCTCGGCTTTCACCATCTTGTAGGTCAGACACTTATGTACGTAGGCAGCAATATCCCGTTTCATCCCATGCCACCAGAACTTTTCATTAAGGTTAGTGTACATCTTCTTTCCTCCGAGATGGATGTTGTAGATAGTCTTATGACCTTCATCGAGGATTCTGTTCCTCAATTCCCGTGAAATCCATAATCTTTCCTTGTATCGTAACACTCCGTTATCATCAAGTCTTAACGGAGACTTCTCACTTTGCGTTTCCACCTTTAATTTGCTAAATGCTTGGTCCAATGGTTGGCATTCCTTAATCTGTTCGTAGAGATCCGACCTTATAGCTAGACCACTGTATCCCAGCCTCGGTTTCACTTGCAAAATTCCCAATTTAGAAGCAGCTGGAATACTGTCCCTTTTCCGGCTTAAGGCGTCTGCTACTACATTAGTTTTGCCTGACTGGTACGTAATTGTACAGTCATAATCTTCTAGAAACTCCATCCATCGTCGTTGACGCATATTGAGTTCCTTTTGAGTGAAGAGGTATTTCAAACTCTTATGATCTATAACAATCTCAAAAGTCGCACCGTACAGGTAGTGCCTCCACTTGGCCAATGCGAAGATAATCGCTCTCAGTTCCAAATCATGTGTCGGATAATTTTGCTCATGGAGCTTCAACCTTCGAGACGCATAGGCAATAACCTTTCCTCGTTGTGTCAGCACACAACCATATCCTTCTCTCGATGCATCTGTATAGACTATGAAATCTTCAGAGCCTTGAGGTAGGGTCAAGATCGATGCCGAAGTTAATCTTTTCTTGAGCTCTTGAAAGTTGATATCGCACTTCTCGATCCATTCAAATTTGGCATTCTTGGCAGTGAGAAGATATAGAGGCTTCGCAATCTTTGAGAAATCTTGAATGAATCGTCGGTAATATCCGGCCAATCCCAGAAAACTTCTGACTTCGGTAGCCGTTTCAGGTTGTATCCATGTTAATATGGTTTTGATCTTGTCCGAGTTAACCTGTAGACCTTCTCTAGATATCTTATGTCCTAAGAATTTAACATCCGATAGACAAAATTCGCACTTGCTAAATTTAGCATACAATAGTTGTTGTTGCAGCGTCTGAAGTACCAATCTCAAGTGCGCGGCATGTTCTTCCCGGATATTGGAAAAGACTAATATATCACCGATAAAAATGACGACGAACTTGTCCAAAAATGGTCGAAACATTTGATGCATTAAATCCATGAAAGATGCAGGTGCATTAGACAGACCAAAGGGCATTATTACAAACTCAAAATGCCCATATCGAGTGTTAAAAGCTGTTTTTGGAATATCCTCCTCCCGGACCCTCAATTGGTAGTATCCTTGTCTTAAATCCAGTTTTGAGTAGAACGAGGATCCTTGCAATAATCAAACAACTCGTCGATGTGGGGTAGCGGGTACTTGTTCTTCACGGTTAGATTGTTTTGTCTTTGAAAATCTATGTACATCCTCAGTGTACCATCCTTCTTCTTGACGAACAACACCGGAGCATCCCAGGGGGAACTACTTGGAAGAATGAATCCTTTTTCCAGTAGCTCTTATAGTTGAGTCTTGAGTTCACAGAGCTCGGCTAGGGCCATTCGGTACGGTGTTCTGGATATAGGTTCCGCTCCTGGGAGGGTTTCTATAACAAACTCCACTTCACGATGCGGTGGTAGCGTGTTAATTTCTTCCGCCAATACATCCAGAAATTCTCTCACAACCATTTTTGATTTTGGTTTGATCCAATGCAGGGTTAATCATTTAGGCTAGGTGGGCTTGGCCCCCATGCTTCAGGCATTTGCATGCCTTAGCCGCAGAGATTATTCGTGTTCGGGCATAAGTGGGAGTTCCAAAGGTAAGTGGTTTTCCTAAGGAAATTTGTCGATTTCAACAGTCGAGTATGGCATGATGTACATATAACCAATCCATGCCTAGAATTAAATCGTGCGTGTCTAACCGTATTTCTATCAGGTGTACTGGATAACTTTTACCCAGATACTCAACTGCGCAGTTAGTGTAAACCCTATCCGATATTACACTACTGCCGAAAGGGGATTCAATATCGAAGTAATATGCTAGATTAGCAGGAGTAATATTTAGCTTTCTAGCATATTAGGCAGCAATGAAAGAATGCGTTGCTCCACTATCAAAAAAAGCTGTACCAGGAATGGATGTAATGGAAATTGTACCTTCAATGGCATTAAGTGTCGAAGGATTTCCTGGTTCTACTGTCATCATAAATGCTCTGGTTCGAGCATTCTGGCGACTAGCGGGATTAGCATTGGCTGGAGCACTGGGGCGTGAATCCCTTGAGGGTGCAGATGGGCAATTCCGAAGACGGTGCTGATCACTTCCGCACTTTAAACATCGTCCGCTCTTGTGCCAGCATTGTGTCTCAGTATGGCCTGACTTCCCACAAAAGGGGCAGGTAGTTGTGGCAGGTGCTTTCGGTGGCGGATTCTGGCATGCAAGTTCAACCCGGGGATAGGGGTTTCCTCTTGCCTGCTCAGAAGCTCCAGTTTCCATCGGGCGCTTGTTGACTGGCGAGGAATTTTCAGGTCGATTCCTCTTGATCCTCTCCTCCAACTTCCTTATCTCCTTAAATTCTGCCTCAACTTGCAGAATCTTCTCCACAGCTTTGACGTAACTTGCATGACTCACTGCACCAAGGCCCTGCGTAACTCCAACCTCAGGCCTTCCACAAACTTGCGAATTTTTCGCTTCTCATCATCCCAGTAATGAGGAACATACTGAATCAGGCGGGAAAATTTCGCGTCATATTCACTCACATTTTTATTCCCCTGGATAAGCTCCAGAAATTCCCGTTCTCGGGTGTTCCGTATCATCTCGGGCACAAACTTGTCGTTGAACTCTTGCACAAAATTCATCCACATCTAGGGAGTGCCTTCTTGCTTTCATCTTCTACTAACCAGTACCCACCAGTTTCTTGCGGCTTCATCTAGTCGGTAGGTGGCATACTTCACCTTCTATTCCTCAGTGTAGCTTAAGACCTCAAAGATCTTCTCTAACCGATCTAAAAATTCCTCCGCTTTCTTGTCATCGGTTTCCCCAAAGAACACGGGAGGGTTAAACCTAAGGAAGCGTTCTAGTACCTGGTCATCGCTTTGTACGGCTGACGACTGAGCCACAGTAGCTAGTGGCTGTTGGTTTTTCCATTGCTGGGTGAGGAAGGTCCAGAAGGATATCATCTCCTGCATGCTTCCTATGGTTTCGTTTCCTCCCACTTCGGGAGCCGGAGGGGGTACTTCCCTATTAGGTGAAGGTAACGGTGGGGAGTTAAATTCTTCACCCTGGGCATCTTGTTGTGAACTGTTGGATTCAGACATCTTGGTTATCTGAAATGCGGGAAGGGCGTATAGCTCAGTTAACGATCAATTGCAGATACAATAGCAGGTGGAATAATAATTAGGCACTTCCTTAACAATACTCGAATTCTATAAAACATTTCCCCCCCCCCCCCCCATATGGTCTTACTTAGGCTTTTTACTTTCTTTAGCTAAGGTTCAGGTCAGTCATAATACTGTAAGTAAATAAATTAAGATCGTAGTTAATACCTAAAACACCATTCTCATTAAGACACTTGCAAGACTCCTGATCCAGTCGACTAGTTCATTTCACGATTAACAGATAAGCAAATAACATAACAGGTAAGCAAATAACATCCTACAACACTTAGTCCTAGATCGAAGATAAGACTACCGATACAAACAGGGTCCTCCAAACCTTAACTCTCTCCTACCAATGGTGAGTAGACTCGTTCTCGTCCGAGATGTAACCACCCGGTCTGGGGTTCTCATATGGCTCTTCCTCCTCGAAAGAGGCATCTCCGAGAGTCAAGGAATGACGGAGCGACTGGTGGTACGGATACACGGACTTGCGAGCCGTCATCCAGTAGCTACGGGCATCGGTAGCCGTACCGCTCGGTCCGGCAAGATGCTTTCCACCACCCACGATTGCAGATGGATCCGGATGTGGAAGCTGCTCTATCCGTGGAAGTGGCGGGGGTGGATCATCAAAGGCACGCTCGATCTCGGACAAATCGGTCCGCACATGTCCCAATTCGTTCTGAATGGAGTCCATCCTATGTTCCACAACACGAAGGTGCTTCCGACCACGAGCTCGGACCCTTCGCTCAGCCTCCAAACGTTCCGTCATTTGCCGGGTGAGCATTCGCCCGGCATGGGCTTCACCGATCCAGGACTGTACGTAGTTTCTCTCATTCTCCCAGTCACGGCTTCCGTTGTCATCCATTTGTCGAAGTCAGTAAATATAGATAATAATCGTGCATAATTTTGTGTCACTCTCCCCATTTTTGAAAATATTATAGGCTTTGGTATTTGGAAGTGCGTCACAGTCCTATTGGTCCAAACCGGGCTCTGATACCACTCTGTAGGGCCCCAATCTGGTCCGGACGTCAAGGAATATGCCGAACTTCCAAATACATCGATATATCAAAAATAGTAGTTATTACAGAACCCAAATATAAGTTACAATTTAACAGTAAATACACACGTCTAACGAGTAGCAGTGGAGTACGGTATCTACAATCAGTCTGTCAGCCTATCTACCCTAAACTTTCTTCGTGCTCTTGTCCTAGGAAAGCATTATTAAAACAAGAGAGTGTCAGTCATAAGACTCAGTGAGGATAATCAAGCACGAATGAATGCAAGTATGAACACAATCGGGATAGCAAACCAACACAACACGCTGATCAGGCACTTTTAAAAATAGGGAAAACCGTAAACACGCACTCACGATCACGATCTTAGCACATGAAAGGTGCCAAATATACAGTACTAAACAGTAACTGTCTTGGGCTAGACCAAAATGATCAGGTATTGGTCAAATAACAAGGGGGAGTAGCGATCTCCAGAGAGTTGCATAAATAATGGGCAGCGACCCACCGCAACAAAGAAAAAGGACCGTTTGAATAGCCCAACACGTAAACAAGAGCCCGAACAGATAACGCTGCAAGTTACTTAACCCAACTTCAATAACAAAATGTTGACAATGTCGACCACGACGGCTTCCCAATTTTTCAGAAAAACATGTAGTGTGTGGTTGCTTTCAAAATCATTTTTCGTGCAATGCAGTTCCTGTGGAATAGCAGAATTAGGATGCAATATTAGAAGATAACTGGAATAGCAGAATATCAAATCAGAATCAAGATACAATCAGAATTCTGTTCCAACAGATTCAATGTTAACCAAACAGTCGCAATTAGTACACGTGTCGGGTTAGTCAGGATGTCGTCGCATAGCCGAAGTAGTGTTAGACAGTTAGATAAGGAAGCAAAAATAGATACTGGAACTTAAGACGATAAAAGATACAATTTAACGTTTCCCAGGGCCTGACACCGAAACCCAGTCATCACTCACCTTGGATATCTCGCAAATTATGCAACTTCGTAACTCTTGATAAATAGACAATACTTACTAAACTGCAATACTATAAATAATTAAAGAACTCCCATAAAATTTTCCCCCAAAGCAATTATAATTAAGTGACAATAATTTTGACATGGAGACGCTAACGCACTTACTTCCACATAAGCATATAAGACGAACCAACTATTTTTGTGATAAGCAGTGTTACCTAATCAGACTGTCAACGGACTCAACATAACATAACACGAGCATCAACAAACAACATAACGAGGCAGGATAAACCGATTATTATTTCCTAAATGATTTCAAGTATTAATTTCTCAACAAATCCGAACCATTTAGTATAAATATACAAGATGCACATGAAGACATCGTCAGTTGGATTTAGCTCGAGAGGAGTAAATGTTCTGAAATAATCTAAACTAGTCTTATTCTTCACCTTACAAATAACACATGCCACTATATCTGTTCTAATGCATACAATACTAGTTTCATTAATCTTCAGACACACCGCTTGCATTATTTTATATTTTACAACACATCACACATTCACACAACATCTACTACAGTCAACACAAATACACATCATACACAAACACCCTACTGTTATTACATCAGTGTTACGCAACACATAATTATTCATCATCTCAATTTTAATTTATGATTTAGTTATATTAGTGCATATATACTTTTGTTGCAGCAAGTTACAATACATGCTCAAATTGACATCTCTCAGAACAAATATAATACGCACATTATACACCCACCTCATTAACAATCAATTGATAAGTAACACTCATTCACACTAGAGTGTTCATGGTTACACTTAGTTTCTCGCATAATACTACTTCTATTCATTACACTGATGTAATTCACATAAATTACACCATTTCACTACACACTTTTGGCTTACACACAAGCAGCATACAACATACTACAACAAACAATGATCATACATTACCACACAAGTATCTACAGTATGGTTTGATTATTACAACAGTCACTACATTAGCACACAACAAGCAAGTAAACTGCATTACACTCAAATTCCCATTCCCAAAAAATTAATTAACTCGCAAGCGAGACTACTAACCGGACACCACTCTCGCTTAGCGACACAAGTCCGGCGAGAAGGCGGCGCGGGTGAGAGGTGAAGGAGAAGAAATTAAATTGAGACGAGAAGAGGTTGAACTGGGCAAAGGTTACAACTCTGTTTCTTCCGTTTGGGTGGTGCGGTGAAGAGAATGGCGGAGTCGGCCATTTATAGGCGGAGGCCGGTGATTTTTGCCCGTCGTGGCTCGTTTGTTTGGTCGACAAATGTCCCTCATGCGGCCGAGATCCTTCATCCGTCTTCCACGCTGCTCCTCTTCTCACGACAAGCGTTCAACATGCATAAAAGGGAGGGAATATTCAACATTTCCATGGGTGGCGGTGGCGGTTTCTTGGAGCCGACTTGGGAGTGGAAGGAGAAATGTCGATAATGGGGGTGGAGAGATTGAACGGGGGAAGGAATGAATTTGGGTAAAGAAGAAGGTAATTTAGGGGTATTATGGTCCTTTTACCATTATATACACCTGGCTTCTTCTGGACTCCAAACGACTCGTAAATAAATTCCAGAAAAATGTGAAATCGATTTCCGGGCAATATTCAAGACGAACTAAAGCCGTATAAAAATTAAAATAAATATTTTTATTTTATTATTTTTATTATTATTTTTTTATCTGTTAGTAATTATCTAACGATTTCGCTCGGCGTTTAATTTTTAAATTTTACCCAATATTCAAGGTCAACATTTTCGCTCGTGTTAAGTCAGGGGCCGGTCTCCTGTTCGAAATAATAATATTAATATTTAAATTAGTTTCTGATACGTACCAAATTCCGCGGCTCTTACAATTTACTTATTGTATTTACATTCCAATATCACACACACACACACACACACACATTATTACTGCAAAGAATATTTATGTTTATCTATCATTTAAAGTCTTTCGCTCTCTGAATCCAAGTATCAGAAACCCCCATGGTTTCTGCGAAAGACTGATTATCGATGAAAGTTTGAAAAGACTATTTACCCCCCTCTAGTCTTTCCTTTGTTGTTATTTGGACCAACAAAAAGCAAGGAGAAAAGGTGTTGCATGTGTTGAACAAACGCTTGCTGGGTAATTTCAACCTAGATGATTGGTCTTCCAACCTCAGAATGAATTGGGGAGCATGTATGGTTGAAAAATACTTGAGTGTGGTTATCTCTTCCACTGTAGACAAGAATCTGGTTGTGAAGATGCTATCCAAAGAACACATCAAGAAGTTACTCTTTGCTGCTCCTACTGGAATGTCTCCAGTTGATGTCTTAGAGTTTTATAACTTTTCCCAAGTCTACACCAAGATTGTGAACAATGTTGAAGAAACGTTCTTAAAATCTCAGGTTCAAGGTGTAGAAATACATCTTGATTGTGACTCCTTCTATAAAAATTTTCGTCTCATAAACCGTGGGACAACTTGGGAGATTAACACAAAGGACAAGACTCTGAATATTGCGGTCAGAGTGTTGTATGAAGAAGCAACAAATGATAAGATTGAGGATTGCCCCTCCTCTTTCATTTTGGGAGACATCAGAACCAATCACCTCTTTGAGCACTGGAATGTGCTAGCCAGCATCCTTCACAGGTGCTTAGATGGAATCAAAGGAGGTATTAACCAGATAAGTATGGAGAGATGGATGATAATGGCCATTCTCCAGAAAGAGCTAAATGACTGAGATAACCTCTTCAATTGGGGGAAATATCTCTTCATGAAATTTGTCAACCAGGTCAATGAATTTGAGCCCAAGATTTTTAAAGGTCGTGCTGACACCATGTTAAACATGCACTATGGTCTGAAGATTTGCTACATTTTGGAGAAATGTGGAATTGTGCTCAGAGAGCACTTGGACATCCCAGTGACCAACACAATGTACCGATATGATCATGAGGAAGCCTTGAAAAAGGTTGCCAGAGATGAGTTGGTTGCTCAGGAAGAAGGAATATCTGAAGAGATATAGGTTGAGGTCCAAATTGCTAAGAAACTAAGGACCAACAGACCAAGGTCAAGGAAGAGGACTCAGATTGTCATTGATGACACTCCTCGACCAGAAAGGACAACACCAGATGTTGAAGCCCAGAGACCCCTTCCAGTCAAGAAGGACTCCATCTCTGATAGGAGATCCTTGAGCATAGGCAAGATGCCAAAGCTATCCATGCATGAGCTCAATCAAATCGATGAGTCTGTCCCAGAATTCGATATGCATTCAAAAGATGATGTGCCACTTCAAATGGTACTAAAGAGATCATGGATGGAGATTCATGGTGGAGCCTCTAGCTCAGTTTCACTAACACAGAAAGCTAAGGTTGCAGATGATGCAATCCCAGAGTGGTCAGTTGAAGATGTCACACCCCAACAGGCGGAAGAAGGTTTGGCGGTGGATGACAGAATGATGGAAGATTTTGACATTGCTTCCACATTCAAGTTGCTAGCAGACTTGATTGCTGAAGAAATTTCTGCACCCGAGCAGGTTTCTCAAACATCTGAGATGGGAACTCAGAATGTTCAAGTAGAGGAAAGGTCCGAAGTACCAGAAACTTTAAGCCATGAATTGGAAACCATAGTGCCTGAAGATACACAGGTAACAAGAGTAGTCTATATCTAACTTGTGAGACATTTTGGCTAAATGTTTAACTAGTTACTCATAAACTTCCTATGTTACAGGCTTTTATGGAGACATCACATCAGGGGGAAGACATTGTACCCACCCCTCTGAATGAAGTAGAGGTTCCTTCAACCTCAGAAACACAAGAAAATGAGTTTGTGCATCAGGTAGTCAATTGTCCCTGAAAAGAAATAATTTTGTACTTAGTCAAAATTATTGTATTTCTAACTTCATAAATGTCTCTATACAGGCTCCAACTGAGAAAGCTGTTGAAGTGATGGAAACATCATAAGCTCAAGAGATTCCAGAGGTTGAAAAATCTTCTGAAGAAATTGTTTTCTGAGCCTTCCGTAGTGGAGGTATGTGAAATAAGAATCATTTCTCAGTAAATAACTTGTGAAAATCAACTTTCTTAATCAAATGTATTGCTTCTTCGAATAGGTTCATTCTGAAGAAAAGGTGGCTGACGAAAACTTTGAGACCTCCACAGCACCTATGGAAATAGACACGGTCACATTGGCCAAGTCTCCAAAAAGGTTGCTAGAGACCGCTCCGGTTTCTGAAAGAATGAATTATGAGCTTCCTAACTTGGAAGAATGTGAAACTCTCAGAAGTACATATCTTTTCAACACCCTTCCGTAGAATATTTCTAAGCATTAAGTATGATTTTAATTCTCAAGCTCAAGTAGAAGGAATGGTTAAAAAGGAAGCAGCCACTCCTCTGGCCACGGTATCTGAAGCTCTAATTGCTCCAGAGGTCCAAGTGAATGAGCCTAGTGTGGATACACAGGTATGCTCAGAAACACTTAGACTTCTTTAACTCTCAGATAACAACAAGTAAGTTTGAACAAAATTGACTTGAAACCTTTCTTTGAGGCTCAAGAGATACCAGTGATCGATGAAAGCCCCACTTGATCTGAAGAATATTATCCAGACAATCACTATAAAAAGGTATGTCAAATGCTTTAGAATATGGCAAAAGCTCAGAAAGGCTGCTCTAACGAAGCTTGCCAAAGTGATTGATCACAAATAAAGAAGGGTTAGAGCCTCCAATCTGGAAAACAACGTCCATGCAATGTTTCTAGTTGAGGATTACTCTCACTACATGTTGATGCATGATGACTTCACATACGATGTTGGAAAGAAGCTGATGGATGCCTTCAATGCTGCAATGAAGAGACCGAAATGGAGATGACACTCAATCCTACCTTGCCCTAAACACTAAGAGTTTATCCCTTTGAACAGGAGGAAGTAAACGAGCAGAGGATTACTTTTCCAACCATCATAAACTTGGTTTCAGATGAAGAGGAAGATATTGATGAGAATGATGAAGATTCCTCTCCTGAACATCCAGAAGGCGATGACAATGATAATCATTCTGACGATGAAGATGATGATTGTCCTTCACCAGGGATTGGTGGGTTGGGACAAGGAAATGTCGGAATAGGGACTCCACCTGTTTACGACTCTACTCAGAGAGACCCACCATCATTACATCACCATCTCTGCTGACCAACAAGATCAAACCCAACATAGCACAAACGAGCGAAATCAACAAGCCGACCCCTCTAAAGAACTTAAAGTTGTTGAATCCAGAGTTGCAAGACTCATAAATGTTGGAAGAAGAAAGAAAGCTCAGTCATGAGTAATAATCTTTGATATAAGCTAAGGAAGCCCAATAACTGAAGATTGAGGCAGAAAATGCTAAGGAGAAGACACTCATTGATAAAAAGCTACAACTGAAGAAAGATATCAGCCACAGCTGCAGAGTTGGATGCTCTGGTGACAGAAGATCCATAGCATGATGCTAATGATGTATAAGATAGACCTCATTTACCATCATCTCAGAAAGACAACACGAAAGGTAAAGGTAAAATCGTTGCTGAGCTCAATTAAAATGATTAGGTAGATCACATCCTTGTGTGCACTGACAATTATGAGGCACATAATATGGCTCCAGAAGAGGATGCAATTCTTCTCTTTCACTACAAAAGAGAATTTTTTGCTCCACACATCTTCTCATCACCAACCGTTACTTCCAGAGATGGCGAATTTCTCGTAAGAAGTACTGTGTTTGCTGCACTACGATCAGAGTTAGTTGTTGAAGATTCTCAGGTACTTTCATCTGACCTTAAGCCAATAGCTAAGCTCTTACTTTACCGAGCCACTAGCATTGCATTATCTTAGAAAGTTTTAGGCATGGTCCGGGATGAAGACTGCAACGATGCAAATAAGTCATTTGAAGAAGCTTATTATGCTACTCAGAAAGTAGAGGCTATGTGTCGTCCATTAGAAGAATTGAACCAAAAAGATCAGGCACTCCTTAGAGAAAATCCAGAGCTCAGAAAAGAAGTTCAGAAGCTTGTCCAAGTTCACAACAATCTGCAAAAGAACTTCGAGTCACTTTCTCATACTTATGTAAGTTTGAGTCAGTCACTCATGACTATGGGGAAAGAGAATCAACCTGCCCAAAGAGGTAAAGGAAGGAAGAGAAAACAATTACCTCCCTCCACAAGTCAACTTCCAAAAAATGAAAGAACTCATGGTTCCAAAAACCAGAGTTAGAACAAGGCTAAGAATCATGATAACTAGGGGTTCCAAGGCCCTTGTTATATCTGAAGGAAATAAGCCTTCTGAGCAACAAGAACAACAAGAAGGAGAAATTCAAGGTCATGAAACCAGTAAGTCTCCAATAAATATCTTTAATGATGATGATGATGAGACTGATATAGACGGGCATCCACTTTACAAGAGAAGAAAAGTGGATAGCCTAACTGAACCTCCACTAGCTGCTAATCCAATCTCGGACAGAACTCCTTCTGGAAATACCAAGTGGATCCAAGGTGGATCTTCCAGCACAACCCCAAGAAAGCAAGTAGAACTGGAGAAAGGACTGAACAGAAAGATGAGCAGGGACTTACAGTTTGGTAGAGTTCAAGAGAAAGAACAAGAGAGACTAGCTGCTGCCCAGATTGAGTATGCAAGACTAATGACAGTCAATCAGCCTATAGATGCATACATCTCCAGAATGGTTATTGGATATTTGAGCTACAACATTTGCTATTGATAAAGAAGTTTCCAGATGCTATCTACAAATAATGATGGCATGGAGAACAAACAAGCCTACTATGCTTAATCCAGCAAATACTCACAAGTGGCTTGATTTTGAGGTTTATGTTAGGACTGAGGCTATAAAGAAGCCATTAGATTTTATTTGTCCTTATCCAAAGCCAGAATAGATACACAAGACAAGGAAATTGGATGGTACTCTCAGCAAACAGAACAGAGTAGGAGTTGAATCTTATGAATCATTTTATATGACGAAGGAACAATACCTGGATGACATTGTGTACTTGGAAGAAATTTACAAGTATCATCAGTTGTCACTGCTGAAGGTAAACCATGCATGGGTATGCGGTAAATACCTATGGGTCAAGAACTTTGGTAAGACTAACAAAGACCCTGCCAAAACATACAACGAAGTTTGTAAGCTAGCCAGAAAGACAGAGCTCTCTGTCAGAAGGTTACTTTATGAATATGCTGAAGACTGCAGGAGGGTTGACACCCATTGATCCAGAGAGATGCTGAAGAACTTGAGGTTTCTGAACCTAAGTTAATTTTGAAGACTTGAAGACTAGTTTTTTAGGATGTTTACTTGGATCTTGGATTCTCCTGTTGTCATAATTTACTTAGTAGTTTTGTAAACACTTTGCCAAATTGATCTTTATTGTTCAATTATTTGTAAAAGTTATCTTGTGATGTAATGTTCTTTCTGATGGTCATACTCTCTGAAAACATCTATAAAAGATAACTTGTGACGCCCGAGATCTGGTTCAGACGTCAAGGGTTGTGCCGAATATTCCAAATACATATATATTAAATATTTTGAGTAATACTTATTACAAGCCCAAATGTAATATATAACTCGTAAGTCAAAACACACAACTATAAATCAGATAAGCAGCGGAATACCCAGTCCTAGTGTCAGTCGGTCTGCCTAGCTACCCAATCCTCTCTTCGTGCTCCAAATCTGGGAAAGATGGATTATTGAAACATGGAGAGTGTCAGTCACATGGACTCAGTGAGGATATCAGGCAGGCATGAATATGCGCGTGAATGCAACAGTACGGCAAACCAACACAACACTCTAATCAAACAGTTTTCAATCAGTGGGGAAAATGTTAACAGGAACAATATCGCTGCAGGTGGCCTTACCCAGCGTCAGTAACAATAATGGGAACAGTATGGCTGCAGGTGACATCACCCAGCACGAAAAGTCTTGTCGAAACTGTCGACCAAGACAGTCTTGTCGAAACCGTCGACCAAGACACCGCTCTTGTCGAAAACGTCGACCAAGGCGGGAAAAGATAGCGCCGTAGCCCGCTGGCTCATTTCTGTTGAAAACGTCAACCAGAAAGGATATCGCCGCAGATCGCTCGGTTACTCTTGTCGAAACCGTCGACCAAGAGGTTTTCCCAGGTTTTACAAAATAGGGTGTGGTTGCATTTTCAAGAAAACCAGTTTTCGTGCAATGCAATGCTTGAGGATCAGGAATGCAAGAACAGTAAAATGTGTAGAGTACACTATCACTTTATCACTTCAAGAGCAGTAAAACATTCTCAGAGTTCACTATCACTCAAATACACTATCACTTGGAAACAGTAACACTTTTCCAGAGTACACTATCACTTGGAAACGGTAACACTTTTCAGGATACACTATCATTCAGTGTGAATCAGCAATTGGAGCAATAAAATGTTAAGTCAAGACAGGTGGTATATCCTAAGTACAGGTCAACTATAGTTTAGAAACCTAAATCGGTAAACAGGATCAGTAGACAAGACTCGGTATACATTATTAATCAGCAATTGGGGTAATAAAATGTTAAGTCAAAATAGGTAGGTATTCCTAATACAGGTTGTCTACAGTTTATACAGTCAGTCAGCTACATCGGTAAACGGGTCGGTCGGTCGTCGTAGAGTAGTCGCGGTCAGAGTTAGACAGTCCGGCAGATGAACAGGTACAGTAATCGAAATGCAATGAAAGAAGACACTTTAACTTTCCCATGGCCTGATGCTGAAAGCCAGTTATCACTCACCGTAGGCATCTAGCGTGTCAGGATACTCCGAGGTTCCGAATGCGTGTCGAGCGACGGGCAGTGTAACGATAGCCGAGGCGGGGTCGAGGCGGTACGACTGTGAATAATAGATTATTAATTTCCCGTTTGTTTATTCGAATTTAATCGAAACCGATCGAGAAAACTTACAGGAATTCGGTCGAGTTAACGATGCTAACCCGGGTTTACGTATTCGGCAGTGGTGGTGGTGGGTTGGCCAGAGGTGGCGGCGTCGGTGGCGGAGCATGGCGGTGGGTGGCCGGAATTTGGGGAAAATGAGGGGAAAATCGAGAGAAAGAGAGAGCGAGAGAGCAGAAGGTGTGAGGGGAAATGAGCAGAGCTGGTCGGGGGTATTTATAGGGGTATGAGGCGGCGTTTTGAAGGCGGTGGAGGCGGAGGCGTGGCCGGAAAATCTGCCACGTCGCTTCTTCCCGTCCACTCATTCTTGTTTGTCACGTCCCTTCCTCCCCCGCTCGTTTTCGAGCCTCCCACGTGCCATGGCGACGGCGGCGTGATCGGGATTGGTCGAAGGGCCGGTGGGCACGTGGTATTGCGGCTTGGTACGGGAGAAATCGGAAATGGGCATGGTAGAAATGGAGATACAGGCGGCTGGAATTTGGGGGAGAAGATGATATGGAAAAGACCGTTGTACCCTTAATGAGAAGGAAGGAAAAGAAGGGGCTGGAGGGTAGGTTCGTACTTTTACGATTATATACAACTGAATCGTTCTGGCTTCCAAACGACTCGCAAATAAAATCCGGAAAAATGGAAAATCGATTCCCGGATACCTTTCAAGTCGTTCTTGAGCCATAGGAAAAATAAAATAAATATTTTTTTATTTTATAATTGTTTATTATTATTATTTTATTAGTAAATAACTAAATTCTATTTTAACGTCGAATCCGCTCGGGGTTAAAATTCTAAATTCGACCTAACGTACTTACGTAATATTTTTACTCGTTCAAGTTAATAAAATTAATATTTAAATAATTTTTCGGATGCGTAACAAAATTCGCGGTTATTACATAACTTGTCAGCAAAGATCATTCCTTGTGATTTGGTTGATGTTTAGTTTCTGCACTTAATTTATTTCATTGAATATCATTTGAAATGATTAAGTGGTGGATTGTTTTCACTTCCATGTTTGTAATAGGACTTTGAGATATTCATGGTTGACTGATCAAAAAGGGTGAAATTTGTTAGAAATATTTGTTAGTATTTTTTATCAATCACCATATGACTTATCTTTAGTACAAAAAGGTGACTAGTACTCTTTGTTCACTTGAACATTGTAACATAGGAAATCAATTAGTATGTTAGTCTAGTTAAACTTGTAATAGGATTAATATGTCTCTGAATGTAATTTTATATTTTGAGAAGGACATGAAGAAGGATCCTAGCAATGGATTTTAATCGAAGATTTGAAGACTGAAGATTGCACAAGTTTGATGAAGACATAAGGGTTAGTCTCCTCAGATAGACTATGTTCAGAAATCATATTGTATAGTGCAACTGTTGCACATAACATGTCTCTGCATATATGACATCTTCGAGTCAAGGAGCATGCTAGTTTTCAGAAAGGCTCATGTGTCCGTTGAGACTACATGACAAGAAAAAGTGCAGTGTGTTAATTACACCGGCCGAAAAAGTCGATCAAGCATAGTCCTCTCTGAAAAATGAGAAAGGGACTTCCGAGTACTTATTTCAATATATCAACGGGTTGAATTCTGAGAAGGTCTAATGGATACTATTCAAACAACTCTCAAATTCATCTATACATATCACCACTTAGAAGTTGAGAAATACACCATGTACTACGCTCATACTTACATATCAAGCAAGTATTCTCTCAAGCATTCATACTACCATTCTCCCAGGTTACTATTGTGACTATCAAGCTCGAAGAATCACTATTAGTTCTAAGTGTCCTGAACCTATAACAAGATATTATTATTCGTGAAAGAGTTGAACTTTCGGATACCCTTTTCTGAAGCTCATTCCCCAGAACGGATACCAATTACATGGGTCAGAAAGGCGAAACCTATCATATACTGAATAAGTATATTATGTAGTTTAATCTCTTCAAGCTCTTTGAAAACATAGCTAAAAATTTATTAGAGAAGCTTACCTAACAATCAAATTATACCAAGACCATCTAGGCATGGAGTAAAGGGAGTACTTTGTTTGGGAAATTAAGGAAAAGCTCCAAGGTTATCTTGAGTACATGAAGTACTTGGCTCGAGGAGCTGAGGAAAAACTCAGGGGGATCATTTGGTTGGGAACCACTTGTTTGTAGGGATCTTAGAATAGGACTTATTGTAAGGTTAACTCAATTGTATGTTCTAGTGAATTCCAGGTCTCAGAAAGGCCGAGTGGATTAGTTGGAGGATTATGCCACCTCTAGATACCACTATAATCTGATGTGTTATTTACTTTATTGTACTTACATATTAGCATAGCACGCGCGCACACACACACACACACATTATTACTGCAAAGCACATTTACATTTATATATCGCTTAAAGTCTTTTGCTCTCTGAATCTAAGTATCAGAAACCTCCCAGTTTCTGAGAAAGACTGTTTATCGACGAAAGTTTGAAAAAACTATTCACCCCCTCACCCCCCCCTCTAGTCTTTTCCTTTGTCGTTTTCTGGACCAACACAAATTAAACCTGAAAGGAAAATAAGATAATAAAAGAGGAGTATAAGAACCATGGTCTGTCGTTTACACCAAACGGAAAGGAATCATTGTGGAGAAATCATAATTTCCTCCGATTACTATTTAACTTCTGCGATGAAGTACTTTTACAGTCTAGTTCTTTCCTTATTAGATTTATTAAATTACGTATGATTTTCTTACCTTTAATGTGCTTTTTCATTTTAGCAGTTGGCTTGGAAAATAGATCATATTGAACAAAATTCTCCCATTAATTATGTGCTTTAGTCCTATACAAAGTGGAAGAAATTAAAATTGGTCATTAGAATATATTTATAGATAACAGGCAAATAACAAATTAGTCCTAATTCTAGCATACAATTTGTGATATATCTTTCACTAAAGTAACACTTAATCCATGCAAACAACCAATAATTAAAGTTTGCTCTTGAAATATATATGCGTGACTCAATTGAATATGAAACTCTTATTCGCTAACAATTTTTATGCAATTAATCTATGAGGAATATCTGTTAGTATTTTGATCACTCAGCACAATAACTTATCCTAGTTTAAGAAAGATGTAAAGTACTCTAGGTCTCTGGACCATTGTGAAGAAGAAATACACTAAGTATGATAGTTTTTAGAAACCTTGTAATAGGATATTAGGTCTCTGAATGCAATTTTTATTTAGCTCGAAGAAGATCAAGAAGGGCGCATCCAAGCAAAGGAGAAGACGTTTTGTACAAATGTATCTGAAGATAAAGGAGGAAAGTCTCCTCAGATAGTTGCTTCCGTAAAGCTATGTATAGACTTGTATTTTGTTTCCAAAACAAAGTCACAACCATGTTTCTGAGACAACAAATTTGTAAGAGATGGAACATGTGATGCTTCAGAAAGCTACATGCGTCCGTTGAGACTACATGGCGAAATATAGTACACTGCATTTAATGCTTGATAGAAATTTCACTATCCTTCTGCAGAACTCTCTAAAAAGAGATATGCGCATGGGAGTACTAATTTCAAGATATGAACGGATTGAATTTGAAATATGTCTAACGGATACTATTCAAACGGCTATCAAATTCATCTATAAATATCACCATATAGAAGTTGTGAAATACACACAAGCAAAGTATTCTCTCAAGCATTCTTACTATGATTCTTCAAGCTATCTGTTGCGATTAACAAGCTCAAGAATTCTCTAATAGTTCTAAGTGTCCTGATCCTTCAATAAGTAGTGTAATTTGTAAAAGAGTTTAATTGTTGGATAACTATATGAGATTAATTTTCTTGAAAATTCTCACAAACTGGGGTCTATAAAAGAGCTAGCTGCCATACACAGAATAAGTATATTAAGTAGTCTTGATTCTTCAAGCTCTCTGGACATAACTGAAAAGTTATAAAGAGAAGCTTATCTGACAAACAACATAACCAAACACCATTCAGGCGTGGAGTACGGGAAGTACTTGATTTTGAAAATCAATGAATAGCTCCAAGGTTATGTTGAGTACAAGAAGTACTTGGCTCTAGGATCTTGGGGGGGGGGGGGCCATTTAGTGGGAAGCCATGTGTTATAGGAATCTTATAATAGGATCAATTGTAAGGAGAACTCAATTGTCAGTTCTAGTGGATTCTAAGTCTCTGAAGGCCGAGTGGATTAGTTGGAGGATTATGCCACCTGCAGATACCACTATACTTGATATTTTATTTACTTTCTATATTTACATTTCAACAACACATACAAATTTACTATTGCAAAGAACAAACTCATTTATCTATTGCATAAAGACTTCCGCTCTATGATTATAAGTATCAGATACCTTCAAGTATCTGAGAAATCATGTTTATCGACAAAAGTTTGAAAAGACTATCCACTCCCTCTTCCCCTATAGCCTTTTTCATTGCCATTATCTGGACCAACAAGTGGTGTCAGAGCAGGAGGTTCCCAACCCTTCTGCACTGAACCTCGATCCCCAGATAGGTAAAGGTTTTTGTCACTTTTCGAGGACGTTTTTATTTTGTGTGCTAAGTGTGCATGTATGTCTCTGAGTGATGCTCCTATTTTGAAACCCGAGAATTACGAGAAATGGAAGAACAACATGATGCTGCATCTTCAGGCAATTAATGATGAGATGATCTATATCATCAAGGAAGGACCAATCAAAACCAGACAGCTCAAACAAGTGATTAGAGTATCTGACGATGAAGAAACACTGATGCTGAAGGTAGCAACACTTTTACTAGTGATAGTCGTCGTGTTGCTACTGGACAAGTTGAATATGAAGACATACCTCGTGAACTATGGACATTGGAAGATGCCAAGAGACACAGGTTGGATGGTCAAGCTCGTAACATCATCATTTGATCGATACCTAAGCATATACATTGCCAAGAAATTTGTACCGGAACTGAGAAAACGAAGGAAAACAAGTTCGAAGTTCTGAAGTTGAAATTCCAAAAGTTCAAACAAAGTCACTTGAAACTCAGGAAGAACTTGATTTTCGGTTTACTACTCTCATGAGTGAGATGGCTGCACTTGGAGAAAGTGACATATATTCAAATTCTGAGAAGGTGAAAACATCGTCAGATGTTTGAACCTAAATTGGGAGCATACCAAATATTTCTACTTCAATCAGGGAATGCCCCAAATCACTCTAGTGGAACTCTTTTCACATTTAGCCACTGTGAACTACCCAACGAGGATTGGCTGCAGCTGAAAAGTTGCAGAGTGTTGCTCTAGTTACCCAAGGTACTTCTAAAAAGAAGTATACTAATGAAGTGTCTGAAGAAAATGCTCTTACTATGGCGTCATATGAAGAAATATGTGAGTTAATAGATAGAAAGGAGAAAATCAAAAGAGTATCTAAAAGAGCATCTCGGTCAAAACTATCATCAGTACAAGAACATTCAAATGAACAACTCTCTGAACAATCCTGCTCAGAAAGCTATAGGTACTGAAGTTGCTGAGATTGGAAATGACATCTGCTTCTATTGTCAGAAACTCGGTCACTTCAAACGTGATTGTCCTGCTTTAATTAAGCCAAAGACGGGTGACAAAAATGAGAGAACAACTTTCAAAAGAACTCAGAGGGCCTTGCTCACTGAAGAGAGAAAGAAGTTCCAAATTCAACTTGGTGCTCTGGATATTGAGTCGGATTCTGAAGATGAGGATTCAGAAGACTCAAAATTACCATCACCAGAATTGTGTGGAATTACTCACGATGTAATCAACTTTTAGCCTAAAGAAGAATGATATGTATAGAGTTGCTGAGATTGTAGGTCCCAACATCTTTAACATTGAAGAATGCCTTATGGCTAATGAGGTAATAAGCACATCACAATTCTTGTACTACGAAAGTGATGATGGTGGCATTAAGGAATTGAAATTGGTCAAGAGTGAACTTGATCGATATGAGAGAGAATTTTTGGTTCTTGAGTCAAAGACCAAGATTCTGGAAGAATGCAAAGAAACTCTTGAAACAGAGATTTATAATTTGACCAAGGTATCTGTGATAAAGGATGCTCAAATAGCATCTTTGAAATCTTAGATATCGGTGAATGAAAATTCTCATATGCTAGCCTTGAATGAGCTAAATGAGAAGCTGAAAAAAGTTCATTCTAAATATGATGAACTCAGAAAGAAAGAGGTTTCTTTCAAATCATTTGTCAAAGCTAGTGACACTCTCACAAAGGTTTCAATTTTATTTGAGAGACCCTTCTGAGAAAGGAAGACTTGGACTTGATGCCCAATCAAGTACTCCTCTAAAAACAAACGATGCAAGGTTAACCTTTGTTAAAAGTCAACAGAAAGGTTACAAAGAAACCTATAGCATTGGTCAGAATGCTAAGGTAATTGACAAAGGTAAAGCAGTCGCGACCAAACCTTTGAAGGAACAGCAAGTCCCAAAGAAACTTGTGGAAGAGGTTTCAGAAAAGAAACATGATGCATTAACTTGTGATCATCCACAATGTTGTATCACTAGGAAGGGAAGCATCGCTGCTCTATGTGTATTTCCTACTGTACTATTCTATGGATATAGAGATGATACATATACTAGTGAGGCTGTTGAAAATTGTGTTCCGAAAGCCAATGGCTCGACATGGTATTGGCTATCGTGCTATCGGAAATATCCTAATGCAACAATATAAGGAAGAACAAGAACGATTGTGGAAAGCTAGATTTTTTTATAGCAATTATCAGAAGTGGAAGCAATCCCAAGCCACTGAAAAACTGAATGTCAGGGCTTGAAGAAACTTGGCCGGGAAGACTAAGCTTGCTGAAAAGCAAATTCAGACACCTGAAGGGTCTCTTAAGCCACCACGAGGAACACCAAGGAACACTCCAAGAAGGAAGATTGATCTGAAATCTATTGATTCAAGAATTCCTCCTTATGTTCAAAGTAGACAAAAACCTACTTCTAAGAGATTGATTCAGAAATGGATTACCACAGGAAGAGTGTTGAGTCTAAGTGGTTCTGTGTCTGAAGAACGGACCTATCTCCTGTTTCTTGTTTTGTGCAGAACGTGTCATGGACTAAGGTTCAATGGCTATTTGATAGTGGACGCGTAAAGCACATGACATGAGACAAGGGAAACTTGGTTGATTACATAGTATGTAATACTGGACCAAATATCAGGTTTGCTGGAAGAGAATTAAATCCTTCTATAGGATTTGGCAACGTCAAATTGGGATCCCTCACAATCTCTGACGTATTACATGTTAAAGGTTTGAAATATAATCTTCTAAGCATGAGCCAGTTTGCATATAGGGGATACACGGTGAAAATTAAATTGAAGTTCTGCAAATTGACAATTGGTTGTTAGGCGGAAAGGAAGTCTATATTTCACTGATTGGACATCTGCCACAACTAAAGAATGTCTCTTGGTGAGTCAATCAGGTCACACTGAATAACATTGGTTATGGCACAAGAGAATGAGTCACTTGAATTTCAAAGCTCTCAACAAACTTGTCAAGAAAGAGTTAGTGGTTGGATTACCTAAGACAAAATTTAGAAAGGACGGTGTCTGCTCTATTTGTCAATTGGGTAAACAATCCAAAACCTCTTTCAAGTCCAAAACCAGACATTCATGTGTTAGACCATTGCAACTGTTACATATGGATCTTTTTGAAAAATATGTAACTAGTTATGCAGGCAAGAAGTATGGTCTAGTTGTTGTAGATGACTTCTGAAGGTTTACCTTGGTTGTCTTCCTGAAACAAAAATCTGATGCTAGAGTGGAGATAACAAACTTGCTGAACAAGCTTGTAGTCATGAAAAATGACAATGTATCTGTATTCAGAACATACCATGGTACTGAATTTGTCAACCAGAAAGAGTTTTGTACCTGCAAAGGTATACAACATCAACTATCTTTTGTAAAGACACCACAATAAAATGGTGTTGCTGAAAGAAAGAATAGGACCCTTAAAGAAGCTGCAAGGACAATGCTAGTTGACACTGAAATAAGTGAAGTTTATTGGGTTGAAATTGTAAATAAAACATGCTACACTGAGAACAAATGTTTGATAAATAAACACCATGAAAAAACTCCTTATGAGCTTTTGGTTGGTAGACCCCCTAATATCAAACATTTGAAGGTTGGTTGTAGATGTTTTGCTCTTAACAATGGAAAAGAATACATAAGAACATTTCAACCAAAGACAGATGAAGGTGTATTTCTTGGTTATTATGTGAATAACATAGCCTACAGAGTATACAACAAAAGAACAAAGACGATTGAAGAATTAGTTCATGTGGTATGTTATGAAGGAAGCAAGAAAATACCCCTTGATGAAGAACTCTCAGATAGATTCAAAGTACTTATGATTAAGGATTCTGAAGAAGAACCCTCAGAAAGGAGAAACTCTGTCATTAATATAGAGGATGAGTCTGACAAAGAAAAGCATGATGTTCTTAGTAACAACCAGATGACTCTTAGACATGATGAAGAATTTCCTATGAGGATTCCAGAATTGGAAACTGAGAATATTCATCGTAGAGACCTTTCTTAGAATAACCTTTATGAAAGTCGTATTCCAGAAATCTTTCACACATAACAAGTGTCTGATATTTACCGCACTTCTAGTGTACACAATATCACTGATACTGAAGAAGTATCAAGTCATAATCATAGTGATTCAAAGTCAGATCACATAGATAGTGACCCTACTAGTTCAAAACCTATATGAAATGGATTAGAGATCATCCCGCAAAGGATGTGATTGGTCCTACTGATCAAGGTGTTAGAACTAGAAGAGCAATCGCTGAAAATGCCGATTCTCTCATTGGGTGTTATATCTCAAACATTGAACCTAAGACTGTTGAAGATGAATTAAAGGATCAAGACTGGATCTCTACAATGCCAGAAGAGTTGGATCAATTTGAGAGAAACAAGGTCTGGAAACTAGTTCCATTTGTAGAAGGAATATATGTGATTTGAACTAAGTGGGTTTCTATAAATAAAATGAATGAGTTTGGTGAAATAACCAAGAAGGCTAGGTTGGTGGCCAATGAGTTTTTCTAGACTTAAGGCTTAGACTTTGATGAGTCATATGCACCAGTTGCAATATTGGATGCAATCAGACTATTTCTAGCCTTTGCAGCTCATAATGACTTTAAAGTTTACCAGATGACTGTTTAAAGAGCATTTCTGAATGGTGCACTCGCTGAGTAAGTCTATGTTGATCAACCACCAGGCATTGAAGTTTCCTCAGAATGTAGGATGGTTTATAAGTTACAAAAGCTCTGTATGGACTGAAACAGGCTCCAAGAGCATGGTATGACACTTTGGCAAAATACCTTCTGGAAAGTGATTTTAAGAAAGGTGAAGTTGATAAAACTTTATTTACCTTACACCATGATGGCTTAGTTCAGGTATATGTAGATGACATTATATTTGGATCTAAAGACAAGCAACTTTGTGATGACTTTGCTAATCTCATGAAGAGCAAATTTGAGAGGAGCATGATGGGAGAATTGAATTATTTCCTAGGATTGCAAGTCAAGAAACTCGATGATAGAATATTCATTAGTCAAAAAAGTATGCAAATGATATGCTCAATAAGTTCCATTTGAAGCCTTCTGAAAAGAATGCTAAGATACCTATGAGCATAGGAACCAAAATGACTTATATTGAATCTGACAAGAGTGTTGAAGAACATAAGTATAGAAAATTAATAGGTTCACTTATCTTCCTTACTGCAAGCATACCTGATATTCAATATGAAGTAGGTGTGTGTGCTAGATTTCAGACAAATCCTATGCAAATACACTACAACATTGCTATGAAGATATTGAGGTATGTTAAAGGCACTGTAGAAGTTGGATCTTGGTATCCAAAGGATAGTGATTTGAGTTTGGTTGGCTATTCATATGCTGACTATGATGGATCTATGCTTGATAGGAAAATTACCTCGGGAACTTGTCAGTTTCTGGGAACTAGACTTATCTAATGGTTTAGCAAAAAGCAAAACTCAATTGCTACTTCTACCACATAGGCTGAATATATTGCCGCTGGGTATTGTGCATCACAAATTTTGTGGATACAATAACTCAGAGACTATGGACACAATGAAGAGAAAACTCCCATTTTTTGTGACAACACTAGTGCTATTGTGATTACTTAGAATCCCAAGATTCATGCTAGAACCAAGCACATTGATGTTCAACACCACTTCATCAGAGACCATGTTGAAAAGGGCAATATAGAGATACTCAAGGTTGGCACAGAAGACCAAATTGCATATATATTCACTAAGCCATTGCAAGAAAGTAGATTCTTGAATTTGTGGTATAATCTTGGATTGATTGAGCTATTTAAGAACTTCAAAGATGCTAAGGATTATGAGAACAAAGTTACTGTAAGGTCCGTAATTTCTCTCCGAATTTAAACCGCAATAAAATATTATTTTCCCACGTCATACGAGTCGAAAATTTTTGTAGGAAATTTAGAATAATTTTCGTATTTTAATGTCGAGTGGATTCGACGTTGAAATCAAAAATCTGAACGTACCGAATAAAATAATAATATAATATTATTATAATAAAATAAATTATTTTATTTCACCGACGCCTAGAAAATGGCTTCACGAATATCTGAGAATTGATTTGGTAATTTTTCGGATTTTTATTACGAGCCATTCGATATCCAGAACGAATTAGGATATATAATGGCGAAATGACCAGACTACCCTTAATGATAAAACC
>JAYMSP010001509.1:0-31385 GCA_036897095.1 Plantago elongata | reverse complement strand
TCTGATGAAATGCTGAGCAGAGGGTTTAAGGATCAAATTTATGATGTCTACCGGTATCTTCCTCCAGAACTTCAGGTAATCAAATAAACGCATAATGCTGGTCGTAGCAGGGTAAACTGATAGATAATTGATTTTTTGTTAGATCTTGTATTGGTTATTTACTATTGAAAATTCTAAATGTAGGTTGTCTTGATCTCCGCCACGCTTCCAAATGAAATACTAGAGATCACAAGCAAATTTATGACTGATCCAGTTCGTATCCTGGTGAAGCGTGATGAACTGACTCTGGAGGTTGGTGTATTGTAACTCGATTGTATAATCTACACCTAGTGTGATGGGCATGACGCACAGGGTTAACCCTTTTACCTTCTATGACAAATGTTTCTTCAACTACCTTTGGGAATGGTCAATTGTATAGGAGGGATATATTTTATTATTATTGTTGTTCGTTTTGATATTTCTTTACCTTTTTTATTTGTTTTCGGCACTTATCTAACCACATGCTCAATTCAGGTACTACTTGCCAATCTTGTGGGTTTCCTTTTCTATAACGCCTGTCTGTATAACCATCTGAAACTTAATTTGATGGGTCTTCTTTTTTTTTTTTTGTTCAACACTATACCTGGACCTTTTCATTTCTTCCTGCGTACAAATACTAATTGGCTATCCAGCTTAGAATGCTACACTGGAATTTGCATCCAGATTTCATGTTCCTTATTTGAGCTGTTTATCGTGGCAGGGTATCAAGCAATTTTTTGTGGCAGTAGAAAGGGAGGAATGGAAGTTTGACACTCTGTGCGATCTATATGATACTCTTACCATTACTCAGGCTGTTATTTTCTGTAACACAAAGAGAAAGGTTGGTGCTTATTTATGATTCAGATTGTTAACTATATTAATAGTCATGTTTAAGCTACCTGTGGTCATCAATTCATTCATCTCTTTGTTGGTTCACCAAGTTACTATATACCAAGCAGTTTCTTCAAGTACTTCCTGATCATTACCGGTTACTTACAAGCATTCAAAAACTTCTAAATGCAGTTTTTGTGCCAAAGTAATTAGTTGCCTTAAGAATTGGTATAACTGAGTTATTTTTCCGCATAATAGGTTGATTGGCTAACAGGAAAAATGCGTGAGAACAACTTTACTGTCTCATCAATGCACGGAGACATGCCACAGAAGGAGCGAGATGCTATCATGGAAGAATTCCGATCTGGCCAGACCCGAGTTCTTATCACAACAGATGTTTGGGCTAGAGGACTGGATGTTCAACAGGTATGCCGACTATATTTTTCCAATTGTAGCCTTTTCTTTTTGTCATCTTCTGCGATGGGTGGGATTCAGGAATTGGGTGGGGTGTTTGTGAATCCTCATGCTAGAAATCCATTTTGGACGCACCCATGTTTTCTATTCCTCAATGGGGATCTCAACTCAAGTCTATTTGGTATAAGTGAGAATTTGATTAATTTTGGGAAAACTTTGGACCTTATTGATTAGTCATGAAACTTGAGAATTCTGGAGCTTTACTTTCATGTGCATACCTACCATATGATCCACCTCAGAAGTTTCAACAGAGCACTTTGTAATCAACTGAAACCTGGGCCCTCACAAGTCGTAGTGCGTCGATGGTGTAGTCATGTCTGATGTAGCCAGCATCATTGAATATATGCTGATTAAATTTCTATGCACATTTTAATTCCTTTTCCGCATATGTATAACTAGTGACTGATTACCCATGCGGTGCATTGATTGATTTCCTGCAGGTTTCCTTGGTTATTAATTATGATCTGCCAAACAATCGAGAGCTTTACATTCATCGCATTGGAAGGTCTGGGCGTTTTGGGAGGAAGGTATGTTTACAATCTATGGCTTCTTTCTTTTCTGTCATATTTTCTTACGGTTCTTGCTTGGTATCTGAAACTTCTCTTATGTAATACTGTAAAATTCAATAATTTAACTTGAATGTTCTGGGTTTCCCGATTATGTGCAGGGTGTCGCCATAAATTTTGTTAAAAGTGATGACATCAAAATCCTTAGAGATATTGAGCAGTACTACAGTACGCAGATCGATGAGATGCCTATGAATGTTGCTGATTTGATATGAGATTCTTCTCTATCCTGGAACCATAGTGCTTGAAGGCTGTGCAACTTGTCGAATCATAATCAGAGGGCATGCTCGATTTGTTGTTGCTGCTGCCTTATTGTCTGTGGGGAGCTGTGGCAGACAGCCGATTCTCATTTTCTGCAGAAGTGTGGTTTTGAGTAAATACAGTAGACTGGAGTTTGATTTGGGTTCGACTGATTTATGTAATCTGGAACACCTTTTCTTGGTTCTACTGCTAGCACTGCTTATTTAAAAGTGAATTTCTTAGTTATTTACTGGAATCAGGGTTCTGAGTCAATTTTCCAGTCTCTGAGTTTTAACTGTGTTTGGGTAAACTTGTACTGATGCTTATTAGTAAATGCGGTTTTGGGTTAAATGTTTTATGTCAATTTAATGGTAAGCTGGTAACCCATTTTTTTTCACCTTGAATTTTTGGCTTATGGTGCAAATATAAATAACAATATATTGTTTGGCATTTTAATCTCATCGCTCAGGATTGAGTAAGAATATGTTTTCTGTTCTAAAGATATCATCTTCCATGTTCCTTTATATTTCGGCATATGTGAATGAAGTAAATATGCTACCTTGTTTGTGTACTGTGTTAATATCGTTTCTACTTCCTAGTTCAAATATTCAACATCTAATCACTGAATCAAAGGGCCATACATGAATATCTAAGCACCTTGGCCAGAAGCTACATAACCTGCTCCATTGAAGACATACAATGGGCTTCCAGATTCTGCGACCAACATGAAGAGATGGAGGCATTGTCTCTAGCCGATAAAGATGACTCGTAAGGTCTGCTTTTCTCAGTCTCTAGTCTCAACTCTGTCCGATAAAGATGACGCGTATGGTCTCTGTAGCCCTTCAGAGAAATATGCAGCTTGAGCCTAAAACATGACTACAAAGGCAAGGATGATTCGAGACACCAACGAGATAAAACATGACTACAAAGGCAACAATGGTTCGAGCGAGATAAGACAAAAATTGATTACTGAGTGATTGCTCACTTTGTAACTCTCGCAATTATCTACTCCAGCATTGAGTTTCAAAATATATTTTATTTTAATATTTTAAAAGTTAATTATTCATTTCATTTTTTAATTGTTTAATTGAGTTGAAATATAACTAATAATTATATCAAAATCACACTATATTTTTTAGATATATTACTTGAAAATAAAAATTGCATTATTTCAAACTAAAAATCAAATAAAAAGTTATATAATTTACAATTTTCAAGTATGTTTTACATTTGTATTTTAATTTTAAATAATCTACATTACAAGTTTTACAATGAATAATGTATATTAATTGTTTCAAATATTATTACCACATTTAGTATATACTCAATTGAGATAAAAAAACTAAAACTAAATATGAAGATAAAATAAATAAACAAAAGTTAAAAGAAGCAAGAAAGGAATGAAAAAGAAGAAAGCAAGAAAGAGCAACATTGATTTATAGAAATGAGATGAGAAAGAAGATGAAAATCAATACAAACACAGCAATAACGAGAAGAAACAAAAGAAAATAAAAAAGAAAAGGTATTTGCCCAGCGATGGGCGCTGGGCCTCGCCCCAAGGCCCAGCGTGCCTCGCCCTCAGACTGAGCGAGTCCAAAACGGACTCGGGTTGGAACTCTGCTGAAGAGGCCTTAATATAGATCCAAACCCTGTAATATTTCCTCTTCTCCAATTCTCAATTTCTCATCCAGCTCCACTCTGCTAAAGCAATGGATAACACAGCTGAATCCAAACAGGTCGAAGACGGCCAACTCGTGACTCCATGGGAGGTGGCAGGTGAGAAAGGGGGCAAAATTGACTACGACAAGCTGGTTGACAAGTTCGGCTGCCAACGCCTCAACCAATCGCTCGTGGATCGTGTCGTTCGCATCACCGGTCGCCCCGCTCATGTTTTTCTCCGCCGTGGGGTTTTCTTCGCCCACCGCGACTTCAGCGACATACTCGATGCTTACGAAAGAGGTGAAAAGTTCTATCTCTATACTGGCAGAGGTCCGTCGTCTGAGGCCTTACATTTGGGCCATCTAGTACCGTTTATGTTCACCAAGTGAGTAACTCAGCTGCTGAATAAATTTAGGAGTCGATTGGTTTAGTTTTGTTCTGACTGTGTGTGTTTATTGGCAATGAGATTTTAGTATGTCATTGTTGTTTTAGATATATGCAAGATGCATTCATGCTGAATAAATTTAGGAGTCGATTGGTTTAGTTTTGTTCTGACTCTAACAATTAATATAATAGAATGTAGCTTATTTAGTAAACTAATATAGAGGGATTCTTCTAGGAAACACTATATTTTAAGGGGATGTGTGTTTATTGGCAATGAGATTTTATTATGTGTTTATTGTTTTAGATATCTGCAAGATGTATTCAAAGTGCCGTTGGTGATACAGCTGACAGACGATGAGAAGTGTATGTGGAAGGGTTTGAGCGTCGAGGAAAGCCAGCGGCTAGCTCGCGAAAATGCTAAGGATATTATTGCTTGTGGTTTTGATGTTTCGAGGACGTTTATATTTTCAGATTTTGATTATGTTGGCGGGTGAGTGATCTCCACTCCCTATCCTCCTTCAGCTGCGTCCTTTATAAATACCTATTACTGTTTTTTATGACAGGGATTAAGCGTATGAATTTCACCGTGATAAAATTGATGTCATTAACATACATTTTCACAAATAATAATATTCCTCAGTCTTCTTATAACAAATTGCAAAATGATTGTGCAGCGCCTTCTACAAGAACATGGTCAAGATTGCAAAATGTGTCACATACAATAAGGTAACTGGTTACATCCTACGAATAAGTAACTACCTGGTTCCCCCCCGCTAATTTTGAGTGATTCAAGACTACTATGCTCATTTGCCACAGGTGGTTGGTATTTTCGGCTTTTCTGGTGAAGATCACATCGGAAAAGTCAGTTTTCCACCAGTTCAGGTAAATTTTATATTCAAATGTTAAAGTCAGCTCTTCTCTTAACTGTACCCTCCTCACCTGGTAGAATACACTTCCACTTATTTTGTTGCCTCTGTGATTTATCATATAAGAATCGAGCGACGAGCATGGTGTTTTGCTGAGCTTCTGCGTATTATAATCCTTTCAAGCATCTCTATGGGTCTGGAATGAACCATTTTATATTCCAAATGGCTAGCTTGTCCTTTATGTTAAGATCTTAGATTTTGGATATTTCCTCACCAATTTTACTGAAAAGTTTGCACATTTCGTTTATGATCACAGGCAGCTCCATCATTTCCAAGTTCCTTTCCACATCTTTTCTCTGACAAAGACAATCATCGTTGCTTGATTCCTTGTGCAATTGACCAGGTGAGTCTTATCCTTGGTGAGATAATTACCTCACTCTGGTAACACTTGTGAGTTTGTCTTGCCTTTTCTTTTTCCTTTTGTTTATTTTTATAATATTCTGCTGAGTCTTGTTTGCTGTGATTTAATTATGCAATGACTTTCTTTAGAGGTCTGTAAAACCTAGAGCTCAAATATTCGCCTTTTACTGTTTGTACTTCTGGTTGAGTAACTCAAGTTTTCAAACAGGAAATATTCTAGAACACACACTTAACTGCATGCATACTGGTACTGAAAATCAGTTCTGATTGTTTTCTTGCTTTGAAGTATGGTCCGTAATTTCATGGTTGGTTATTTACTCTTATCTTTCTTATAGGATCCGTACTTCCGCATGACGAGGGATGTTGCTCCAAGATTAGGTTATAACAAGCCTGCGTTGATTGAATCAATATTTTTTCCTGCGCTTCAGGTTTCCTTTTAATCCTATTAATAAGCAATCTGAAACTACATTTGTGGTTGAAGGTTTTGATTTTGTAAACCTAGAATATTTCATTTTCCATTTCTAGAGATGTAACTCTGTCATTTCAATGAGCATCAGGCTTTGGCCTTCACATCCATTTCCGTTCTCCCTTTCTGTTGGTTTTAGCACCTTTATGATATACTTCTATGTTTACTAAGTTTATCGTTCATTCACTGCTAAAAATCTATTCTGATCCATGCTATACATTACAGAACTGATCTCTGTTACTGTTTCATCTCTGCAGGGAGAGACTGGAAAAATGTCAGCTTCTGATTCTAGTTCTGCTATATATGTGACTGATACCTCTAAAGATATTAAAACCAAGGTCAGCTTTTTTAAAACTTCTAAGATTCTCTTCTGCTGTACTCTCACTATAGTTTTGAGTCACAAGTGTTGTGGATGTAGACACTTATATATTAGTGCCATATATCCTTTGCTTGCTCTGCCATTATTGATTATCTTTGCTGCAGATTAACAGATACGCATTCTCTGGTGGGCAAGATTCAGTGGAAAAACACAGGGAGCTTGGAGCTAACCTTGATGTATAACAAACTCTCTCTCTCTCTGTCTCTCTCTCTCTGCTTGTACTTCTTGACATGCGTAATAGTTTTGGGTTATGTACCTAGCTTGGTGTTAAGGTATTAGGCCCTATGCATTCAGGGGTACCAATACAAAATGCACACACGTCCTGGTGGTTATATGCTGCATAACACATCAGGCAAAGACCTTTTGAAAATTGAGCTCACTCATACATAATAGTATATGCTAGTCTGTTCACAATGTCATTGTATTTTTAACATTTTATTCAAGAGGAGAGCAATCAAAATATGGGAAGCAGAAAATGTTTAAGAAGTTAAATGATGGGGATCACAGAGAAGAACACCGGGAGTAGAAAGATTACCAGAAATAGTGTGGTCAATAATCTGTTACTTGTACAATTTTATTAGGGAATAGTTTTTAAATACTCCATAGGAAAAAGAAATACTCCATTATTTGATGTCAATTTAAAGTGAAATAACATCAGTCCTGTACTTTTTATTAAGTTTTTGGAATGAGCAAGAAGCAGAAACTTGGATTTGCTTCCAGTTTTGTACTGTAGTGTACATCATTGATCAGTTTTGCTCTTTTTATATGTTTCCTATTTGGTTTCCCTGTTTTAGTAGATCTGTTGATTTTGCTTTCCTGTTTCTTTCTGTGGTTGCCACTCAGGTTGATATATCGATTAAATATCTTGGCTTTTTCTTGGATGATGATGAAGAGCTTGAACACATCAGAACAGTAAGCATAGTTGATCACCCTTTCTCTTTAAATTAACCAACGATGTGTGCTGTACTTGATATTCATTCCAATGCCCCTCCCCCAATCACAAACTAATCCCCTCTCAGAATCCCTTACGACATCACTGAGAGAGGTGCTCTGCTGCTCGAATTAATGTTTATTTGTCATGTCCCAGGAATATGGTGCAGGCCGTATGCTAACAGGTGATGTGAAGAAGCGGCTCATTGAAGTTTTAAGTGAACTTGTTGAAAGACACAAAAAGGCCAGAGCTGCTGTCACTGATGAGGTTGTTCAATTTACATTTCTCCTCAAGCTGTTTGACACGAATAAAGAATAATGATGTTAATCGCCTCATATGTTTATTATACTTTATATGCAGAGGTTAATTTTTTTTAACCATTTCTTGTGGCCGTGCAGATGGTTGATGTGTTCATGGCTGTAAGGCCACTACCTAATATGTTTAGCTGAAGTTGGAGATCTATCGAATTGGAAGATTTTGATGAGTGCACTTCTGGTGTCTCATATTATCTCCCTCTCATCATTTATAGAACAGATCTAGCGTTTATTGCCATGCTCTGTTGGCTGAGTTCTGACGAGTGCTATGGCTTGTTTGTGCATCATTCAAGCTCCACATAGGATGCACGGAGGTTTTGTGGATGATATCTTAGCTTTCCTTAGAAGATTCCAGTCACACCAGCTGAAGTTTGTCTATTGAGAAGCTAATTTTATCACATATGCACCTGCCAAGTTGTATAATCTTCGATCTTTTGATATTAGAAAAGTAGCAATACTATTGTGCTGAACAATTTTGCTCTTTTGCTTGATTAACAAATGATGTAATAGGAAATAATTTATCGGTTGAGTTTCAGGCACTAATTCATATATCAATACTCAATTCAATACGTTTATTATGTGACTTACTATAACTCGTTATGCACGAAGAAACATTAAATCATTAATATACTAATTTCTTTAAAAAGTGCTTCATAGATTAGAGTTAATATGTTGTTTAAAGTGAAAAGTTAAATTAAATGAAAGAAGATAAAAATAAATTTTTAATTTTTTTGAACTTCTCTTTTTTGGAGTGGAAATGTTCCACTTATAAACTAAAATTATTTATTATTTATTAATTGTAGGATGAATATTAAATGTATTTTGATACATTACTGTAAATGGAGTGTGGGAATGTTTCACTCATAAAATAAAATTATTTATTATTTGTTAACTGTAGGATGGATATTAAATGTATTTTGATACGTTACAGTAAAATAATGCATAAAATACGATGGAATGAAATAACTGAATTTTGGAGCGACGCTTTCTCTATTTACTGCTAAAATCGCTAACATGAATTATCCACTTCAAAACAAGAAAAGCACAAGGAATAAATAGGAATTGTTCTGGTCCTTGTATCTCCAACAAGATGACAGATTCCCACCATTAATCAGCAGTACAATAGTTACAGTACACTGCACAATTCGGGTAAACACCCGTGTATGATATGAACTCCACTCTACGCCCATTTCATATACGGCAACTCATACTCACCTGTACATGATTTCAAACTGCAATTCAACCATTCATATACATACCTATATGCCTGCTTGAAGTTATTATCTCCAGCTTCCGTTTACTACTTCCATTGAAAAGCATGGAGTTGATTTGCTCAAACTGTGCTTACATCTCTTCCTCTTCAATTCCTGTAAATAATTACCCTAAAGGTAGCCGAAGCTATTATTCCAAAAGTAGCAGAAAATCGATTAGGATTCGAGCTAAGGCAGGTGGTTCATCGGTTGTACAGCTCGAGAAGTCGCCCGGTAGCAGTGCTTTGGATCAGCTGGATATTGAACGAGGTGTTTGTGTTCCGTTTCGGAAGTACACGCCTGAATTAGTATGTTATTTCTGTTTCTGTGTTTTATTTGACCTTAATTTGAGATTGGTTTGTTCTATTATATTCTGTACTATACTATACTATGACTGTTTAAGTGTGTCGTTTTGACTTGTTAGCTTTTTCTGGACTCTGATCGTAGTTTTGGCGATTTATTAGGTGAGACGGAAGGTTTTGGGGTCGAGAGGTTCGATATTGTCGTTAATTGGTAGAGGAGTGGAGATTGTCTGGAGCTTGGGGTTCTATTGGTCCACGTTGGCATATGATTTTCTAGTTGGTCGGGATGAGGAGGTTGTTCCATTCCGTGCTCGTCAGTTGAGGAATCTATTGTGTGACTTGGGACCTTCCTTCATCAAAGCAGGACAGGTTTAGTTATCTGTATAACATCATTTATGGTTCTTGTAGATACTTCGTCGTCTGTCTTTCTACCGTGGTTGAGCATTTGTTGAAATTTGGTAAAACTTAGAGGCTAATTACTATTGGAGGTTTGATAAAATGATGGATAAATGAAGTTACCGATACTTTTCTTCACACCGGGAACACAAAAACATTATTCTATAAGTGCTTAATTTATGTCAAAGACCCAAACAAGATTAGAAGGAAGTTGGAGGCCTTGGGTCAGAATGGACCGACGACTCTAATTCTGTTAGAGTAGAATCTTCATGCTTGCTTTTCTGCCAGTTAATTTACGGCGTCAGTTCCGCACTTCCGTGAAACTTCTGAAAAGCTTGGGAAGATTGCAGGAATTCTCTTAGAGAACTGTTTCCACTTCTTTAGACAGTCTTGACTAAACACAACTATTTTTTATCATTTCACCAGTCAATGTTTATGAGTTATCCTTTATGGCAAACTACAAGTTATGATGCTCGTCTGGAGCCTGGAGGACTAGAGATGTAGATATTCATCAGTTTTGACACCTGTACTTCTAACATGTGATTGTTTTGTTACTCATTTGAATGTGCAAGAGAGCCAAGACAAAGTTATGTTCTTCTCTGCCATGAATTGTAGATGACTAATATGTTAATCCTTTTTTCCCTTGTTATTGTTGCGCTGGGGTTGTTTTATTGTGGTTATGTAGAAGAATATACATCTGAAGCTATTGCAACCATTCTCTTATATGAAATACAAAAATTCTGCAGTTCATCTTAGCTTGTCCATGATTTCATATCGTGATGATCCAAACCTGCCATTCTGCGTATTTTTTTTTAATCTTCTTTTCACTTAATATGGCACTATCAATTTTCCCAACAGGTGCTGGCTAATAGGCCTGACATTATAAGAGAAGATTACATGAGTGAACTTTGCATCCTTCAAGATGATGTCCCTTCTTTCCCTAATCAGGTACCATTTGTCTTTTCGATTAAGCACTTTCTCATTTTATCATTAATTGAGCAACCCTTCATTAGGGTGGTGTAGGTTGCTTTTGACATCATAGAAGAGGAGCTAGGCCAACCCCTTGAGGCTATTTTCAGCAAAATTTCATCAGAAACTATTGCGGCTGCAAGTTTGGGACAAGTTTATCGTGCTACTCTTCGCTCCTCCGGGGAAGATGTTGCTATTAAGGTTGCAAGCTATTGCTAGTCCTTCATTTTCCGCTTTTATTCTCAAGAATAATGTTGTTTATTAGCTGTAAGTGCGACTAATTAAAATTTTGGACCAATAATGGATAATGTTTTGAAATTTTTTTACTCACTAAGGTGTTGAGTACCAAAACATTACTGACTCAAATGTAAAAAGGTTAGAGAAAAAGCATGCATCACGATTATTGCTTATCTCTTTTCTATAGATGCTCACAAAATTAATGTTGGGGGCTTCTTGTGTTGCTCATGTCCCGATGAATCCTTGCGACGATGCTCAACTAAATTAAGATATCTGTTTAGCATTGTGTTATAGAGTTTGAACTGTTGTTACTTCGTGATTTTAGGCTGCAGGTATTTTATAAAGTAATTGTGAAATTACTCTCGAACGGAACTTCTCAGCCTATGTGGGATTTAGCATCAGAAATACTAAACATCAGCATCTTGACGAACTAGATTACAAGAGACTGCAGAGTGTTCTGTATCTTGCTTGTTTTTATCTAGTCAGCTTATATAATGGTCATAAAACACGGCTATTGACTGACTGGTGTCTTAAGTCTTTAACTTTATGGGTTTCAGGAGAAGTATATTGTTCCAATCTGGACAAAAAACTGCACATCTTAGCATGCAATTATTTCCCAATATGAATGTTTTTGTTCAGTTTATGCTCATCCTGTGTGTATGTGCTTTCAGGTGCAAAGGCCTCAGATAGAGCCCATTATTTACAGGGACCTTTTCCTGTTCCGCACTCTAGCATCATTCTTGAATGGGATCAGCCTACAAAAATTGGGTTGCAATGCAGAGCTTATAGTTGATGAATTTGGTGAAAAACTTCTGGAGGAGCTTGATTATACCTTGGTATCACCTTCAAGCTCTTTTTAAACTTTTGTCGGGCATTCTCTAAATGTGTGTTTATCCTCTTATGGTTTTATTGAATATTCACAAATAGTTCGACAGAGATTATCAATGCTTCCTCTTAGAGTGTTGTGCATTTGTAACCGACTCTTCCTAATTTGACCAGGAAGCCCGGAATATTGAAGATTTCCTTGAGAACTTCAAGGATGACCCTACAGTTAAAATCCCACTGGTTTACAAGGAGCTTTCTGGTTCACGTGTACTGGTGATGGAATGGATCGATGGGATTAGATGCACTGACCCTCAGGTTAGTTCTGCAGTCAACTTGCTAGATTTCTGTGGTTTGGAGGGTTTGTAATTGATGTTTGGTGAATACAGGCTATCAAGGCCGAGGGAATTGATGTAGATGGGTTTTTGACTATCGGAGTTAGTGCTGCTTTGAGGCAGTTGCTTGAGTTTGGTTTATTTCATGGGGACCCACATCCTGGAAATATCTTCGCCATGCGTGATGGACGTATCGCGTACGTAGATTTTGGAAATGTTGCGGTGCTCAGTCAGGTAATCTTGTTTCCTGAACTTCAATCATTAATTGATATTCATCTAATTCATAGTATAGCGAAGTCTTTCTTTTTGTTGATAAAATATATTATCAGCCGGTCTTAGAAGCCTCATGCAGAAAAATCATAAACTTACGGCTTTCACAAAATTCTTGCTTATATCACCTGTAAACTTCTGGTGATGTGGATCTAGTTCCTTTTGTATTTTTGTTTTCATGTCATCATGTGGACAAACTCAGATATGTAGCGGTATCGTTGCTACTCCTGTATGGTACTTTCACTTGCCATGTTCCAGTGTTGATGTTCACTTGCTTATGATGCACAATTGCTACTGTTTTGCAGCAAAATAAACAAATTCTCATCGATGCTGTTGTACATGCTGTAAATGAAGATTATACTGAGATGGCCAATGACTTCACCAGACTTGGATTTCTAGCTAGTGGAACAGATGTCTCCCCTATTGTTCCTGCTTTGGAATCGATTTGGCAGAACTCTGCTGGGAAAGGACTATCCGATTTCAATTTCCGAAGTGTTACAGGTATTTTTATTTGTGCTTGTAAATTGTAATGATTACATTCCATTCCCCCTCCTCCGTTATCTGTGTCACAGTTTCTGTAGTCTCTTGTATGATGTATTGGTCGTGGACACATATCTCTACTCATTAAAGAAGTGAAAGTTATATGGATGCAATAAGTTTGTTTGGTAGCAGATAAAGTTGAAAAACCGTCATCTTGAAACAAGCCATCAATGTGATAGGAATGTCCTGCTGGGTGGAAATTGTTGCCGACTTGCCGGTCTGAAATTAACTTGTCTTCTGGATTACCAGAATGTTATCTCAGTAATAATGCAAAAATGATCATTTGAATTTTGAAGAATTGCAGATATGGTATACCCAAGTTTGGAACTACTTATGAGAGTTTTCGTGTAGATGACTGAACCAGTAAACCAATAATAATGAAGCGTTAAAATAGTTCAAGGGCAATTGCATGGTTTCCTCGTCAAGTACTGAAGTTAGCATGCATTATTGCTAATTACCACCGGGGTTGAATAGTTTATCTTCATTTTGGAATTCCCCTAGGCAGCGCCTGGTGTTCATTCTTACTTTATGCGTTTTGTTTATGAAGAAACTAATTTAATTGTTTGTTTTTCTTTTTGGCAGGCAAATTCAACCAGCTAGTTTACAACTATCCGATTCGTATTCCAGAGAGGTTTTCTCTTGTCATTCGCTCTTTATTGACCCAAGAAGGCATTTGTTTCACCCTGCAGCCAGATTTCAAATTTCTTGAGGTGATTAGTTCTTCTCCCCGTCTTAATTTTCTTTCATCAGATGACTGTGACTACTACAATATATGCTTGCAGGGAGTGTTAAGAATATGTTTTTCTATAATAAGCTGACAGAGTGACATACTGTAATATGAAATTCCCTTTGAAAAGATTTTCAGACTTTGTTTTTGAAATGATGACTGAAAGGTAAACAGAAAGATGCAAACTTTCGTGCAATGTTTCGCTCAAAGTTCCTACTCAAGAACAAAAAACAGATTTTGTTTTATGCAAACTTTAAATGCAACGATGATGCAGTACAGTAAATAAAGCAATGCAGAAGTTGTAAAACGACACACGAAATTTATAGTGGTCCGGTCACAACAGACTTACATCCACTCCCCAAACCTTTAACTTTTGGGTATTTCACTAAGATCTTGATACACTTTACAAACTGCAAGCACTCAAGAACAAACAATCCTTGTCCGTCCCGCTTGCTCCGTCTAAGCTATCCCCACCTAGACCAAGCTATCCCCACCTAGACCAATTGACTCGTGCCAAGAAGCAATTCCAACTTCTATCACCACACGCTAACAAGATCTTAGAACCTTTGAATACAAGTGATTGAATAATTATGAAACTCACATAACTCTCTCTTTTCTATATCTAAACTCAATGAATATCAATTGAGAGATTGAAATTGAAGACAACTACATTGATAGAACTCGTTGTATGCACTGTTGTCTTGCTTCTTCCTTCTCCAGCCTTAGAACTCTTTTATAGAGTAGAGTAGTATGAACGTTTAAAGTAACGTTTAGTCTGTTCTGATTTGCTGGAAGAATATCTTTGCTGAATAACGTTAGTTCTTCAGACTTTTTTTAAGGTTCTTGTTGGGACTTTTTAGGAGACCCTTTGAATTAAAACTCTTCCAACTCTTTCTCCTTTTTATCTCTTTGCAGAACGTTGGCTTCCACATATATTCAGTTCCTATATTTTCTATCAGCTTCCACGTTAGGAAGTAAATTAACTTGTCACATCAACATATATTCAGTTCCTATATTTTCTCAGCTTCAACGTTAGGAAGTAAATTAACTTGTCACATCAATTCTTAGGGCCAACGCCAACACATACCTTAATAACTCCCGATGATGTGTATTATCCAGATATCAGCTTAGCTTACCTGCCTGTGTAACTGTGTTAGATATTTATTCTTCTTTCATGGAAAAATATCCTATTTTTTCTTGATATAAAAAGGAAAAGGACTTTGGTGTTATTATGATGGTGGGAAGATGTAATGCTTTTCTGCGATTTAGGTCTTGATTCATCATACGTTAAATATAATTCAGGTCCACTTTGCGAACAGCAGTCATGCTCACTTCCGTCACCAAAAGTACTTAAATTTAGCCACTACACGTGATGCTGCAAACATTTTAGTTTTAGGCCACCAGAGAGTGCGGGATATATAACCTTTATATCTACTGTTAAAGGTCTTACGTAATTGTGCACCATAATCTTGTATTTGATCGGACTCTTAGACGTTAGTCTAAATTGAATTAGAAGGCAGTGGGCATGACAAATTTAATCTCTTGTCAAATATAATTTCTATCTCAGGTCAATTAGCTTTAAGAGTCAAGACAGCAGAGAACTACTTTATCATTAGGGTATTAAGTAGCTCTATTACTATCATGTGCTTGGTAGACTAACTCCTTTTATAGACATCAAATATTCAATCAAGTACTTTTTGCATTAAAAACACACAACATGCTGATCAACATCAGCTACTTTTCCATGCGAATTTTCTTTTTGATTCTTGTATGATCACTGGACCAGGTAGCATATCCTTATGTGGCAAAGCGCCTTCTCACAGATCCAAATCCTGCTTTGCGAGAACGCCTTATACAGGTTGATGTACAATCTTACAATCTTTATTGTGTGTTTTGGGTAGAGATGCTAAAGGGTTGAAATATGATGCTATAAGTTTAACTTTGGTCCATATCCATTGGGCATACCTTCGTTTCATGTATCTACAGTCTGATGCTGATTTAATTTCCCCCCCTCTGTTTGCTTTGCCAGGTTTTATTTAAAGACGGGGTTTTCCAGTGGAAACGGCTTGAGAACCTTATTGTTCTCGCAAAGGAAAATGTTGCAAAGATGAGTATCAATCCTGCAATTAAGGGAAACAACATGTTTGTATCTTGCTCTGTAGCAGAAATTATCTTTTAGTTTCCATATATAGTACTTATTCCCTCATCCCCGTACATAACCACATGTGCATGGACATTAGCCTTACATTACATATCCAATGTCTATATATAAGCTGTCTGTAATTCATGTTTTCTTGTTGCAGGCAACTATCTAGAGAAAAGAAAGTTGTAAAAAAGCTGGACCTTACAGACACAATCAAGGACGGTGCTCGGCTTTTCTTACTTGATGAAGGAATTCGTAGGCAGCTTCTTCTTGCTCTGACAGAAGATTCCAAGCTTCACGTTGAAGAGGTTAGCAATTTTGTCTTTTAAATTATGCTAATTTATTTACGATGTCAGTGATATGTAACAAGAATGTACATTTGTAGCTCGTGGATGTATACAGACTGCTGGAGGATGATATTGACGTACCGTCAGTAGCTTTGCAAGTAGCACAAGGTATGACTTGATCACAAATGAACTCAACTCTATGGTGTATTGTCAGTGCACTGCATATGTTCATCCTTCAGCTCACACCTGAACTCGTCACTTTTACAGATCTTCCTTCTGTTGCTCGGGACGTAATGCTTTCATGGAGTGCTTCTGTTTTACGAGGATAGATGATAAACCAGTTCCTTGTGAGATATTAGGATTCACCCGGATCTATTTTTGGCAAGAGCTTCATGTCGTGTAAATTCTTCAGTCTATATAGTTGGGGACTTGGGGTTGTATGGATAGTGGAAGTGTGGAACCAAGCTTTTGTAGATAGGGTATACACATCTCTCTGTATATGAATGATACAGACAGTTTCTTTTTATACTGGACTCAGGAAAGTAAATGTCAATGAATTGTTCTGGGATCTTTTGTTAGCTTTGAGTTTACAAGCCGAGCTAAATTAGAATTTCGATGAAAACAAAAGCCCGTAAGTCGTAACTGAAAGAGAATTTCTTTACTTTGATCTAATTTTAAAGCTTGGCTTGTTTGGAGCCAGAACCATGACCCTCATTTTCTTCAAAACCATTTGCTAAGCTTCATTAGGTTGGTTTTCTCCATTACCATGTTTGATTTGTTTTTCTTTACATACGATATTACAATTACAAAAAAACTAAATTAAATATATATTTATTAGTTATCATTATTGACTCTCTAATAAATCTCTATACTTCATATTTATACAAACTTTTTTCGATGACGATATTTACTTAAAAATAAAATTAATACTATATAATACTATTAAATTGAAAATATTACTTATTTAATTTTAAAATAATATTTAATCTACATTATCTAAATATCTAAACATGTAATAGTATTAAGTAAATATTAAAAATGATATAAAAAATATCACTTCCATCTTGTAAGTTATAATCGCACGGTGATACACTCCATATGACTTTAGAGTCTAGACTTCTAGAAAGAGATAGTTTTGATGAGATTCAACTTGATATAAATTCGTTTTATCGAGTGTAATTTAATAGTGGATATTTTTATCAGAATGGATGTAATATAATATTTAATCATTTATAAATACAAAAATAATATTGTAGTCAAATCGTAAATTAATTATTTTTTCTCTAAATCGAACTATATTTTAAGTAACCAAAGTAAATAAAACCTTATACTAATTGATATGCAAGCAATTCTTCCTTAATTTTTACTCCAAAACCGGCTGACCCAACAAACCAGTAACGGGTCGGATTACAACAACCGGGTCATACATTGGAATAGAATTTCCCTTTTCCTCATTTATAAAAAGAGCGTCATCCTCTGCTCTGTATCGAACTCCAAACCCTCGTCTTCCTCACACTCCTAAGGTAGATACGAATAAGGTGATTCCTCTCTACAAGATCTTGCCGAGGTCAGTTTCATTTTTCTTATTTATTACTATTTTTTTCATGCATGTTTGTGTCGTCATAATTTTCAATTCCAGTTATCGATCCACATTATATGCTCACTTTCCTGCAATCAATTCCATGAATTGGCACTGCGTATTGATTTTCTCATATTTCCTTTTTTCCTGACCAAATTGTTAATTAGTTGAGCAAATTGGAGTCATTGTTGGTTTTAATGGATAAAGTATAACAGTCTCGTGCACTGTTGTGTAATTGTGTTGCATTACCAATTTTATGTTCCGAATTATCTAAATTTGCTTTGATGCTCGTTCGGTTAATTGATTCCGTTCTGAATAAAATTAGGTGCACCGTGATGGCGGTGGCTTAATGTAATGGCTCGATGAAAGTGATTGAAATGTTTGAGCGAATTTACCAGATAGCTGGCAGTAAACGTACATTACTTTGTGGATTAAGGGGGCACTCAACTGACTGAAATTCGGTAACCTTATTAAATTATGGCTCAGCAGTCGTCGCGGCTGAATCGCCTACTCACTCTGCTGGACAGTATCCCTTTTGTGCTGTCTGCTTATATTGTATTTGAATTGTTTTTTGTATGTGTGGGTACTTTGCATAACGATTTTAGTCAGATGGGCCTGTACTTTGTACTGACATGTGCTTTTTTTTTTTGAAATGGCTAAAGGGTGACTCAAACCCCGACCTATTGGTTGGAGGCGAAGCGTCTTACCAACTGAGTTGCGCTTCGTTGTCTATACCGACATGTGCTAGTTTCTAATCTGTTAAGTTCAATAGTCTCGTATATGTAACTTGTTTGTCAAGCTCTCCTCTGTGGTTTGTGCACTTGATAAATTTTGCTTCTTATATATAAGTGAGTGTCTGTTATTTGTTTATTTGGTGCTGGTGAATTTAGTTTTTTAGCTTGATAGTCGAGTGTCAGTATGTGAGATAAATACCACTAACTGAGATATAGATGCTCTGATGCGAAGCATTATTTCCTATATATGTACATGCTTGTTAGCATATTGTGTTATCTCTTTAACAAGTGATAAGCTGGTTCATCCCAAGCAACAAGGTTTTCTGCTGCGAGGCAGATAGGGGAAATTGCCAAATCACATCCCCAGGACCTAAATGCTCTCCTGAGCAAGGTACGCTATTTTCCTTTGTTTTGGCTATTTAAAATCCAAGCTCTAGTGTTTTGCTTTGTGATTAATATATCTGTTTAAGAATATTCTATCCATTCTACATCTTATTCAAATAAAGTTTTTGAAAATGGCCGGATGGTTGCTTGTACTGCAACACAAGGTCTTGTTATTTTTGCTTACTCCAATTGATGCTGGTGGGAGGGTTTTACTACAGTGGGATTTAATCATTCTTTTTTCTTTAATGATCTATCCTGAATAGTCATTTTTATTTTCGGGTTACTCCAATTGATGCGGGTGGGAGGCTTTTACTACAGTGGGTTTTAATCATTCTTTTTTCATTAATGATCTATCCTGAAGAGTCATTTTCTCTTCAAATTGCTGATTGCCTCACTCCCAATTATTGGTTGATTGCTGTTCTGATCCCCGGTAAAGTCATATTTGTCTGTAAGTTGTTTCTGGGTTATCTCCAGTTCAGATTCTTCCATATATCGGATTTTGCCCCTGCAATTTCATTTCTGAAGTCTGATAATTAGTAACCAAAATGATGTTTCCCCGAACCAGTTATTGAGAATAGCAAATTTCCTTGTACCCAAATTAGCAATCACGGGTTCTGAAGGTTTCATTTCTTTCAGTTCTGCGCCTAAGATAATATATAGTATTATATTTACAACAGAATGATAATTACATTTGTATAATATAAATGTTCCTGTTAATTTCTTTTAGAATTCATAGTTCAGTGCTAACAAACGATGGAGTGCCAGAGAGTTCAAATTCATTGGGGAAAGAGCTATCACTGTAGTCACAATTGTCAGTATTATGGGAGTTTAAATTTATCTCGTAATGATGTAGAAGGTGTTGGGTGTTCTATGTTCAATATGTAACCAGGCGTTCTATTTAATAGTATATCTGATTATACTGCATATGGAATAATACCTATGAATTACGGTGCAATTTATTGTGGGTTAACTAGTAGTGAAACTTCAGAAAAACATGGGTTGCAATAATTTTGTAGGACTGAATGACCTTGTGATCAAGGTCATAAAGGAGATATTGGCGTTAATTGCTGAGATGGTGATGTTAACAAAGTCGAGTCATATTTTGCTTCACTACTGTTTAGAATAGTAGAAGTGCTTCATGCGACTTTGTAGGGGATTTGGAGAAATAACTTTAATCAGTAGCTGGTTTACTTTCGAAAATCCAAGTTTTAGGGTGAATCTGTAGATGTATGTAGTTTTAATGGGTGGTTGGAGAGAAAAATATTCTTTTAGAAGCACTAACGACAAACAGATAACTCCTCGTATTGAGGCAAGCTGAAGATGTGAAAGGGCCATTGAAGTTGAACTTGCATTTGGAACTTGACTATGCATGAAACAGAATATACTGTTAGCATCTTTTGGGTGCTGGCTCATGATTATAAAACTAGATATGACAGAATGCAGCACATTATGTTGATACGGATTCTTTTTTGTTTTGGTGGTATCGAAGCTTCTCACATGATTTATATTTGATTTCACTTGTTACATATAAATTTTTGATTTCTTTTCCGTCATGTCTTTGCACATTCTTCTTTTTATAGTATGACTAATACTGTGTAGATTGTATTGGTGCTCTAGATATAAGCTTAACCATGGTTAACACGGAATGCAGGTCTCTCAGTATCTCCATAGTAAAAAATGGGATACTAGGGTAGCTGCAGCTCGTGCTATTGGAGCTATTGCAGAGAATGTCAAGCATTTATCAGTGAGCGAAATTTCCAGTTCTGTGGAGGTTAAGCTCATAGAATCTGGGATATCTGCTCCCTTCGATCATGTTGTGACAAACCTTCACACTGAAGGTGTAGCTGGCAGTCCTTTCCGAAGGTCTTTTCTTCATCTAGTCTTAAGATTACACGGCAAAGTTTTACTTGGTTATGTTATGCTTCCTTATCTTTACATTGTAGTCATACCGATGTTTACTGCCTATTTCAATATTTTCTTTTATTTTGCAGTTTTGATTTGAACAAGGTTTTGGACTTTGGAGCTTTGGTGGCATCTGGTGGTCAGGTACTTGAGGAGGATGGAAACAGTGATTACTTACATTGCTAACCTTTTATAGTGCTGGACAGAACCATTATCCGTTGTGGGTGTGTTTGGGGGGGGGGGGGGCGTTTTTTGGCCACGTAGGCATATTTTTTAGGATAACTTTGCGATTTGCATTTCAAATATTTTTGTTTTTATCCCTGAATAGATTCTGTTGCTTCATCTTGTTTTTGTTAAGATGATCTGCTAATTGTGCGACTTTGTGACTCTTAAGCATAGCTGAAATTGTAGTGGCTTCACATTCATATTGGCAAAAAAGGAAATAAAATTAATATTTTGTCAGCAGTTGCTTTGCGTATGTACTGGATGAAGGTTACATTTTGGTGGCTGTATTTGACCTGTGTTCATCAAATTTCAGGAGTATGACATTGCGAATGAAAATGGGAAAAATCCGAAGGAGCGTCTGGTGCGCCAGAAGAAGAATCTTAAGCGTCGGTTGGGTTGGTGCTACTTAGCTTACTTTTATTTTTGTGCAAACAAAACACATGAAACCCAAAAATATGCTGAGAAGGGTTTTCTGCTGCAACCATATAAAATTTTGGCTATCAATTTGAGCTAACAATTGAAAAAAAATAAAAAATTACTGGACCTCAGTTCAAAGCTTATATTATGAATCTATTTTGGATCTTATATGTAAATCAATTTAGTTTACTGTGGTTTGTATCCTATACATTAGGAGTTCTAGTTTTTCTTTTATAATATTTCTGCGAAGAAAGTTTCTAGTGCCAGACCTCTGTCTAATCACGTGTTAGGAATTAGGAGATCATATTCCCGTTTGGCCTGTAAACATTTGGTTTTCCTATTTAGTGATACCATACATTTCTGTATTCCGATGGATCATGGTCACTTCTTTGACATCTGGTGGAGCCGTGGAAGTGCTACAGTATTGTTGTTAGCATGTTTGGGCTGTGAAGTTCTCTCGCTTTTAATAAAAATGATCAACTTCTAAGGTGTCTGAGGTTCCTGTTTTATCGAGTCAACTTGATTTTTTTTGCTTATCTTTATTTTATTTTCAACCTTTAGCATTTTTGTCTGGTTTGAAGTTGGTAGTTAATAAAGATAAGACTTTGTTATAAACTGCCAAGAAGACTGTTTAATTGTACTGTGCTATGTGTGGAATAGAGAATAGTTTATTAACTTTTTAAGTACTTTAATTTTCAGGGTTAGACATGTGTGAACAATTTATGGATGTCAATGATATGATCAGAGATGAGGACCTTATTCAGCATAAAATTAGTTCTTCTGGAAATGGAGTGGTCTCACAGTATTTCTCCTCAAGGCCTATGCATAACATTAAACAATTTGTGACAAGCATGGTTCCCCCCTCCAGATCTAGAAGGCCAAGTGCCCGTGAACTGAATCTCTTAAAAAGGAAGGCAAAAAGTAACTCAAAAGACCCTGCTAAAGGCCGGTTAAAGAATGGAGATGTAGAGGCAACACAATCGCATGAAACAGCGTCGCCAAAAAGTATTTCGTTGGAGCCTTCGAATTCTTTTAAGGTGAAATAAACACGGATGAGATATTTTTGGTTCATAGCATTGTGGATGTAAAGATCATATTCATGCATTGCAAGTTGTGGTTGCCTAATAGTAATATGAGCTTATACGCACTCTACTTTTTTTTCCTCTTCCATTTATGTGCTGCAAAGTCTCTGAACTTATCCCATTTTAAGATGAATTTTCTTTGCTTACTAAGCACTTTGAATGGCGTATGCTGAAGTAGCTTCTGACATGCAGCAACTCACAGATACTGTTTCTGATGATGAAATTTCTGAGATGGAGGGTGACGGCTTTTGGCCTTTCCATAATTTTGTGGAGCAGCTCAGCGTTGACATGTTTGATTCTGGTAACATATGCTATGATAGTTATCATGAATATTTCTGTAGTTCTGCTGTGAAACTGTATCACATGGTTTTATTTTTTTCTCAGTTTGGGAGGTTCGTCATGGCAGTATTATGGCTCTCAGGGAAATATTAACCTATCAAGGATCTAGTGCTGGAATAATTATTCCTGAAGTGGGCAGTGCTGGATCAGATTCTAATTTGAAGGATAGCGATAGTACATCTGCAGTCAAAAGAGAGAGGGAAGATGACGTAAACTTGCAAGTTACTTACACTGAACCGGAGCCAGTGTACAAAAAGCCCAAGCTTGAAGACGCAGATTCTCCCATGATTAGTGCTGTAGAAGGAGAACTCAATGTTTTTTTGGATGTTCAAGATGGAGGATATTGTCCTTTAGGTCCTGCTAATGGAGCTATTGATCTTAATTCTACTAAGGTGGAAACTCCATCTGGCTTAGACATTCAAGATCCTGCTAATGGAGCTATTGATCTTAATTATACTAAGGTGGAAAATCCATCTGGATTAGACATTCAAGATCCTGCTAATGGAGTTATTGATCTTAATTGTGTTGAGGTGGAAACCCAATCTAGCTTTGACATTGCGCACCATTTTGGCAAGGATGCAGCCGAAACAAGGGTAAATTCTGAAGACAAGGGGTCCAGAGAGAAGAGTAATATTTTAAATGATCTTCCTCAGAACTCAGAACTGATGAACTTGGTCAAAGAGGCTAGGACGTCATGTCTGAGAAATTTTGAATTTCTGCAAGACTCTGCAATACGCTTCTTGTGTGTCTTGTCACTGGATCGGTATGCTTTTCTTTAGAAACTGCTGGAAATCAGAACTGTAGTTATATTACTCAGATGAATTTGAATTAATATTATTGGAAGGGAAGAAAAATGGACTGATCTGTGACCCCAATAATTAGGATAATAGTATGTTGTCTCATCATATGCTTATGGTCTTTTGTATGTTTACACAATAGTTTAGATCGTCATCTTTCTTCATTGGTAATATTTTTATGTCATCTTCGATTTACTATATGGTGGGTGGAAAAGTGTTGGTCGCATCACATGGAGTATCACAGATTAAGAGTGATTCAATTGTGTACATGGTAAGGTCTAAATGGTCCATTTATTTCCTCGCAGATTTGGGGACTACATCTCTGATCAGGTTGTTGCCCCAGTAAGAGAAACTTGTGCACAAGCTTTAGGTGCCGTTCTCAAGTACATGCATCCATCATCAGTTCGAGAGACACTGAATATTTTGTTGCAAATGCAGGTATCTCTTTACGCATCATGGTGCCATTTCTTTTTAAAGCAGCTTCTCTTGTATTGTTTTTTTAATGAGCCCTTGGCAATTTGCAGCGTAGGCCAGAATGGGAGATCCGCCATGGCTGTCTTTTGGGGATTAAATATTTAGTCGCTGTTCGCCAGGTTGGCATTATTTCTGTGCATAATTGTTCCTGCTCGTTTTGCACTCTCTTTTGTTCTTCTCTTGGTTGTGAGATGTTACTTTACTCTGTTGTTCTGGCAGAAATTGTCCTTGGAACAGGAATTGTCATTTATTGAAAAACTTTACTCTGGCCATTTGTCACTTGAACAAGAGACGAGATGCATATGAAATGTTCATTGAGCATTTCTAGAAAATAACTCAGATTGTTAATTGAGCTATTACGTTAAACATATCTCATGCTCAGACTGCAGTAGATGAACTAATGACTGTTTATAGTTTGACACCTTGTTATTTCTGATTTGTTTTCCTGACATACAAAAATAAAATAAAATTACCTGATGATCTTTGCTTATTCTTACAGATGACTTATTAGTTCTTTACTGCATTTCTCTGATCTTGCTATGAAAATTCTTAACCTGAAAACCAGGAGATGATCCATGAATTACTTGGTGCTGTTCTTCCTGCTTGTAAAATTGGGCTGGAAGATCCTGATGATGATGTAAGAGCAGTTGCAGCAGAGGCTTTGATACCAGCTTCAGTTGCTATAGTATCTCTGAAGGGTCCTTTGTTGCATTCTATAATAATACTACTCTGGGACATTATGCTTGACCTGGATGATTTGAGTCCCTCTACTAGCAGGTACTTCCTGCTCTTGGGTGTATTTGACTCTTCTTCTTAATGCCAAATAAGTTGAACCCAACTGCCAAATGAAACCATGTTTGAAAAGCTGCCATACAATAAATATTACTAATATTGTAGCATAAAGTCATGTCCAATTGAAACAAGATTTTTCCAAAAGAATTGTTGGGCTTGGACTTCATTTAAAAAGTTTTCTCTCTTTTGGTACTGCAGTGTCATGAATCTACTAGCAGAAATCTATTCACAGGAGGAGATGATTCCAAAGACTTTTGGTACCTCGGGAAAGCAGGAACTTGACCTAAACGAAGCTGGTCAGATTGATGAACTTGAAGGAGGAATGAGTTCACTGGAAAACCCGTACATGTTATCGACACTAGCACCGAGATTATGGCCATTTATGAGACATAGTATCACTTCTGTCCGCTTGTCTGCGATACGTACCTTGGTATCACTTCTTGAATAGCTATTTCTTGTTTGCTCCTGATTCCTTAACTGATGGACTAAAAAGTATCTAATGGTGCGCAACTGATGTGCAGGAACGTTTGCTTGAGGCTGGTCATAGGAGAAGTATAAATGACAAATCCAACTCGTTTTGGCCTTCTTTTATTGTTGGTGATACTCTACGGATTGTTTTCCAGAACTTGTTGCTTGAGGCAAATGAAGAAATACTGAAATGTTCCGAGAGAGTTTGGAATTTGTTAGTCAGAGTATGCATCTGAACTCTGTGCTTTGCTTACTGCTGTATGGTGAATCCTTTTTACCTGTTAATATGAGAACTTGATGTTCTTGGCTAATGTTTTTAATGGAGAAATCTGTCCCGGCATGTTTAACTTTCAGTTTCATCTAAAAGAAGGTTTTATTCATGCACACTGATTGCTAGTTTATGCTGTTAGCTGCTAGTATGCTCCAACATAGGCTATTTTGCACAATTAGCTACCATGAATATGCATTATTATATAATTATTCAGGTAATCATGGTATCAAATCTAATATTGCTGTTACTTCAAGTCCCACATTTTTATCAATCAATGCAATTAAGGCTATACTTTTGGGAACAAGTTCCATATTGCTGCTCTCATTTTTAGCTGCTAGATAGATGATTAAACAAGCTGTTATTAGTTTCTGGGTCTTACGGGAACTAATAGTCTCCTTGTTCATCAGTGCCTGGAGGAAGACCTAGAAACAGCATCAAAGCTATACTTTTCTTCATGGGTGGAGCTAGCAAGTACTCCATATGGTTCCTCACTGGACACCACAAAAATGTTTTTGCCTGTAGCACTGCCTCGTAAAAGCCATTTCAGAGCCGCAGCCAAAATGAGAGCAGTTAATTTCGAAGGTGAAAATCAGACAAGTAAAGTAATCGACTTTACAGAAAGCCTGCCGACAGAGCAAAATGGAGATCCTTCTGCAAACTCTTCCAAGATAGTAGTTGGTGCAGATTTGGATGTCTCAGTAACTCATACAAGAGTTTTGACTGCAACTGCTTTGGGCATCATGGCTTCAAAATTAAATGATTCGTCATTGCAGTATGTGGTTGACCCCTTGTGGAAGGGTTTGACTTCCTTGTCTGGAGTTCAGCGTCAGGTAAGAGTCCGCTTTCCATTGTTTAATACCGAGAGTAACTTTTGGTAGAAATCTGGGTAAAGTCACAGTTATGTTTATTATTTCAGGTGGTCTCAATGGTTCTTATATCTTGGTTTAGAGAAATGAGAAGCTCGTCGAAGTCTAGTGAAGTTATCAATGGCATTTCAAGTAACTTTAGGCAATGTTTGCTGAATTTGTTAGCTTGCACTAATCCAGCATTTCCCACAAAAGATACTCATTTGCCTTATGCTGAACTCTCAAGAACATATAGTAAGATGCGGACTGAGGCTAGCCAGTTGTATAATGCCACAGTGACATCGGGCATGTTCCAGGAGATGATTTCATCTTTAAGTGTAGACATTGAGAATTTGACAGTGGATGATGCTGTGAATTTTGCATCAAAACTTACATTTATGGATAATGTTCCTTCTGGACTAGAGTCTGAGGGAAGGGTTACGGTCGAGGAGTTAGAGTCTTTAAGGCAAAAACTTTTGACGACTTCTGGATATTTGAAATGTGTACAGGTGAGTCCACCAGAACTTTCTTACATTATCTAATTAGAGTCGTTCTACCATGTAGAATTTCTCTTATATTTGCAATCCACATGTTCAAGTGCTTTTTGAATTTTGTACTAGTAACGGAGTCAATGGACATACTTTGACAGAGATCTTGACATTTTTATCACTGTTTTCTGGGTGGTTTCAGAATAATTTGCATCTTACTGTTTCGGCTTTACTAGCTGCTGCAGCTGTCTGGATATCGGATCTTCCTGCAAAACTCAATCCAATTATTTTGCCAGTAATGGCGTCCATTAAGAGAGAACAGGTAAATTACCTTTAGTACCCTTTTTATTTGGGATTTTTTAATTGAATAGGAAATTGACATCCTATTTTATGTATAGGAGGAGATACTGCAAAACAAGGCAGCTGAATCCTTGGCAGAACTCATCCATCATTGTATTGATCGAAAACCTGGGCCTAATGACAAGCTAATAAAAAACCTTTGCAATTTGGCATGCATGGATCCTCGTGAAACACCCCAGGCTGGAGTTCTTAGTTCTGCTGAGATAATTGAAGACCAAGATCTTCTATCATTTGGAAGTAATAATGGTAGACAAAAATCAAAAGTTCATGTTCTCTCTCCTGGTGAAGATCGATCCAGGGTTGAAGGTTTCATTAGCAGGCGTGGGTCAGAACTTGCATTTAAATATTTATGCATGAAGTTTGGTTGCTCTTTATTCGACAAACTTCCTAAGATCTGGGACTGCCTTGTTGAGGTTCTTAAGCCTTGTAATCTTGAAGGCCTAACTGCAGAAGACGAGAAGCTGATAGATCAAGCTATTGATGCCATAAAAGATCCACAGACTTTAATAAATAATATCCAAGTGAGCATGACTCTTGCAAGCAGCTTTTCATCTGATTATATATATCACATAAAGGCTTTAGTTTATTTTTGCATCCCAAGAGTAACAAGCATCTGTTGCAGTACTGCAAAATTAAATGCTTGCTGCTGGAGAACTTCTGATACTTCCTTTCATACTGAATTTGTCTCATTCTCTCCTTTCCCTTATATACGGTACCTTTCTTTTTTGGCTTGTCATAGGTTGTTCGTTCCATTGCTCCTTTACTGGATGAGGCTCTGAGACCAAGGATGCTTACTCTTCTACCATGTATTTTTAGATGTGTTCGTCATTCTCATATTGCTGTTAGACTATCTGCATCAAGATGCATAACCGCGATGGCGAAGTCAATGACTTTGGATGTTATGGCTCCTGTAATTGAGAATGTTGTTCCGATGCTGGGTGATATGTCATCTGTACATACCAGACAAGGAGCTGGCATGCTTGTTAGTTTGCTTGTTCAGGGATTGGGTTTGGAACTTGTTCCATATGCTCCTTTGTTAGTGGTTCCTCTTTTAAGGTGCATGAGTGACTCTGATCATTCTGTACGGCAAAGTGTAACACATAGCTTTGCTGCTCTCGTGCCTCTTCTTCCGCTGGCACGAGGTATCTCTCTGCCTGTTGGTTTGACTGAGCGTTTGTCGAGGAACAAGGAAGATGCACAGTTTTTGGAGCAACTTGTTGATAATTCTCACATTGATGATTACGAACTTCCATTTGACCTAAAAGTGACTCTGAGGAGGTAAATAATTGGTTTCCTGTCTTTTGTGAGGTTAATAACATATGAGTGAAGGAAATATAAAGGGTTAGGGCGCAGGCACATGTTTAATTTTGCATCTGAAAGAGAGGGGTGGAAAGGGCTGGATGTGATAATACAGATTGCAGTGAACTTTTACAAGATTCCCATTTCCATCCTTTTTCATGTGCTTATGTCTCATAAATCTTTCTTTGGTTTACATATGCTCCTTTCTTTTATCATCTACAACTGGCGGAGAGAATCTTGATTTGGTTTCTTTTACTACCTTTCTCCAGGTATCAACAGGAAGGTATAAATTGGCTAGCATTCTTGAAGAGATTTAATCTTCATGGCATTTTATGCGATGATATGGGTCTTGGTAAAACCCTTCAAGCAACGGCAATTGTTGCGTCCGATATAGCAGAGCATGTTGCTTCAAATAGCAGTGAGGGTTTACCACCCTCTTTAATCGTATGTCCATCTACACTTGTCGGACACTGGGAGTATGAGATAGAGAAGTTTATTGATCCTTCTCTTTTAAGTACACTTCAATATATTGGTTCTGCTCAAGAGCGCTCAACACTCCGTGCTGAGTTTGACAAGCATAATGTAATCATAACATCATACGATGTTGTCCGCAAAGATACTGATTGTCTTGGTCAGTTTTTATGGAACTACTGCATCCTTGATGAAGGACATATTATAAAGAACTCGAAATCCAAAGTAACGTGTGCTGTGAAACAACTGAAGGCTCAGCACAGGCTTATACTGAGTGGAACACCAATCCAGGTTTATCATCTGCCTGATGTTGATTAACAAGCTTAAGTTTGTCTTGTTGCTTATAAAACCTTTTGATTGCAGAATAATGTGCTGGATCTGTGGTCTCTTTTTGACTTTCTAATGCCAGGATTTCTTGGAACCGAAAGACAAGTATGTCTTTCCTAAATCTTTGATCTTGTATCTTGTTTGATTTGGTTGATTAATTTCTCTGTTAGTATAAAAAAATGACCCCATATATTTTTAAGCAGTGAACGTCTATGATTGCAATGGAAAATAAAAGCGCTTTAGTCAAACTGTAGTTTCTTTTTAAGACTGATACATGGATGCAAATTGTTTAATATTGGTATGCTATTTCAGAAGCAGTCAAATAATGATCTATCTCGCATATATTAGGCCATTGATATTGTTGGATGGATAGTATTATTTCATGCAGTATGAAGGACGATCATGTTTTCTGTAGACATCTGATTCTTTTTATATTTGACTTCAACTCGCTTTCTTCCAATGCTTTTGAAGCATCATACTATCATAGTTATGAGTTTTAAGATGATCTATTTTTGTTCAATAGTTTCAAGCCATCTATGGAAAACCGCTAATAGCTGCCCGGGACCCTAAATGCTCAGCAAAAGATGCTGAAGCAGGTATACTAGCAATGGAAGCATTGCATAAGCAGGTGAATATTTTTATCCTTGGATATGCAATCGTGTGGCGGCGACCTGTTAAATAACTTTGTTTTTTCCTTCTATTTTATCCCTAATGCATCTTTTGTTATATATAGCTGATGGCTTCTACTTTTGACAGGTCATGCCTTTCCTCCTACGTCGTACGAAAGACGAAGTTTTGTCAGATCTACCTGAGAAGATCATTCAGGACAGATATTGCGACTTGAGTCCTATACAACTGAAGCTGTATGAGCAGTTTTCGGGTTCACATGTAAAACATGAACTCTCGAGCATGGTAAAACAAAATGAAAACGCAGGAGCGGCACCCAAAGCATCTTCTCATGTTTTCCAGGTGAGTTGGAGCACTAATTAAGTAATTATTGCTATCTTGTAATTAATCTACGTTCTGACAATATATTTGTTCAATCTATACTGTTTCAGGCACTCCAGTACTTGCTTAAACTTTGTAGTCATCCATTGCTTGTGCTCGGTGAACGAATTCCAGAGTCACTGGTGCCTACGCTGTCAGAACTTGTTCCTGCAAATTCTGATCTTGTCACAGAGCTCCATAGATTACACCATTCACCTAAGCTAGTAGCCCTTCAGGAGATAATGGAGGAGTGTGGAATAGGTGTGGATGCATCGAGTGCTGAAGGCACAATAACAGTTGGGCAACATAGAGTACTGATATTTGCACAACATAAAGTAAAACCTAATCTGAATGATATTTTCTCCTTCTGTGCTTCATGTTTCTGTAGTTATTGAGCTGTCACCGTATGTATGCAGGCCTTGTTAGACGTCATTGAGAAAGACTTGTTTCACACACATATGAGGAAGTACGAGTCATTTTTCCCTATATTCATCTCATCTATACTACTGTCATGTGTGTGGCTGCGTTTACCTATTCCTTGGCTTGCAAATGTCCTGGTCTATTCACCTCTTTTATTACTTTGAACAGTGTTACATATTTACGGTTGGACGGATCAGTGGAACCTGAGAAGCGCTTTGATATTGTCAAAGCCTTCAACTCGGACCCCACAATAGATGCTCTGTTGCTCACGACACATGGTAATATTCTGATTGCTCTTTCATAACGTATTTATGCTTGGTCTGAATCTCTAATCAAATAATTCTTATGTGTAGTTGGTGGGCTTGGTTTGAATCTAACATCTGCGGATACCCTTGTTTTTATGGAGCATGATTGGAATCCAATGAGAGATCACCAGGTAAGAACAGTTCTATTTGGTTTTTTATTTATTTTTTATAATATTTGCGGTATCTTATGTCTACAACTTTGGTCTTCCAATTCACGTAAGGGAAGATTGAAAAACCGCGAAAAAGAAATAAAACACTTTGCAGATTCACTGTCAACCCAGACTTGATAGGATACTTTTCTGTTCCTTTCCTTCTTGGCAATTTCAATATACAGGCTATGGATAGAGCACACAGATTAGGTCAGCGGAAGGTTGTTCATGTCCACCGCCTTATCATGCGAGGCACACTAGAAGAAAAAGTGATGAGTCTGCAGAAGTTCAAAGTTTCTATTGCTAATGCAGTGATAAATGCGGACAATGCAAGTATGACAACCATGAACACAGATCAGTTACTTGATCTGTTTACGCCAGCTGCTGATGGCAAAAAGGTATTTGTGTGTTTATCTTCCCCCCCCCCCCCCCCGCATAACACTG